>VDFB02035762.1:0-66074 GCA_007258455.2 Sequoia sempervirens | reverse complement strand
TACTCAAACATGTAAGAGATAACAGTGATAAATGGTTGAATCTCATTAACATAAAGGTCAAAAGCAATCTTTATAGTTGTAGAATACAAAATTGTAGTGTCTACCAAAGAAAAACCCTAGAGGAACTAGAGGAAGAACCCTTTGAATATAATTCTTACCTTTATAAATCAAGCATAACTTAGACGACAAAAGATAAAACCCTAACCCAACTAGGGTTAGCAATAAACAAGAATTTGTGCAACCACAACAACACCATACCCAATAATGAATTTCGTCCAAAAGTACCTCTAAATCCTCCATCAATTCAATAATTTAGGGCATGGGATTCATTAGAAGGGACAAATAGAAGAAATCAAGAGGTATGAGAGCCACAAAATACACTTGTAGAAGTCAAGGGATGCATTAAATATTGTCCTTGAAGCACCAAAATCAAAATAGGTTGTTGACAAAGTCGTTCAAGCATTAATGGTAGTGTCATGAAAAAACATGTCATTTGGTGGAATTGTTGAGGCTTTGGGCCTGAAAGAAGCACTAGTTGAACATTAAATGGCCTAGAGCCCCAAAAAAGCACCTTTTCAAAAATCAGGCATTGAGTTTGCCTCATACCACATGCTAGAAGAAGGCAGGAGAAAAGGACAAAACTATGACCTTGGAAAGGTCACCTATGTTAGGTGTCAGAGGTTGAGAAGAAGGTCTACATCTTACCAAAAGAAGGTAAGAGTTAAGAGAGAAGCCTGACTCTCGAAACCCAAAAATTTGACACTTAGTCAAATTTTTGAAGGAAACAAGGAGAAGGAAGGAAAAATCCAGAAAGTTCGATGGTTGAAAGTCAAAGAGGGATTTCAGGGATTGAGGGTCAAGAGGAAGGCTTTATGTTGAGAAGAATAGGGGGGAAAGATTAAGAGGGAAGCCTGAAGCTCGATGCTCCAAAGGTCGATACTTAGGAAAATTTTGAAGGTCTAATGAGGACTTTGAGAATCAGAGGGAAGGCTTGAGGCTTAACAAGAAGAATCATTAAGGGTTAAAGGATAAATTCAATGGTCGAAACTCGAAACACTTAGTAGAAAAAGGAAAGAAAAAGCGAACGAGATGGAGGATCAAGAGCGATGGAGAAGGCATGCGGTATGAAGTGAAGCGAAGACCTGAAATCCTAAAACCCTAGGACTTAGCCAATTTTAGGAAATCTTCAAAGAATATTCATGTAGAATGGCCCATATATGATCTCTCAGATAGGTTCTTATTGATGGGTTATACAAAGGTGGCATAAAATGTTAACATTTTTGGTGATTTCTACGAGATGATTTCTCACTAATCATGGAATCTAGGGGCCTTATCAATTATTTGGGCACATAGTCAAGGGAATTCTTCAAAACCTGGGCCTCCCAAGAGCAACATAAAACATGTGCAGGTTGCACTTAGAGGAAAGCAAGAAATCTAGAAACATGCATTCCCTTAAGGAGAATGGAAGGTGTGCAAAAGCACTTCATTGAAAGAAAAAATAGCTAACTAATATGTACATGATTAACAAAAATTAAAATACAAGAATTTTCCTTTGTCAAAGATGAACCTTCTGAAGGAGTTGATCTCCCTTAGACCATAGTTGGAGACTTGACCTAGTTGCAACCATTGAAAACCTTTGCTTGAATCCAGGAAACTACATAAAATGCATGCAAAGTGAAGGATCACTTCACTGTAAACTTTGTCACTATAAGGGAACCATATGATGCAAGTGTTAGATTCATCTAACAATGGTGCCTTAGGTAAACATATAGTAGCAGGAGTGAATATTTTTTTAAATAGGTCAACATTCAAGAGAAAACCTTCTATAGAGGGAAGATAACTCTTCATAAAAGGATAGGCCAATGTACCACCATTGTTGACCTCCTCATTGTGTGAACTAAAACAAAAAGAGAAATTTTCCAACTCACATGGTGATGCAAAGTGTGTTGAGCTTGTTTGTTGATCTACAATGGGAAGACCTTTCTCATGCAAGTGTTCAAATGAACAACTTTGAATCTCAAGCATACTATCAAATTGAGCAACAGAAGCGTCACTCTCTCGATAGACATGTGACTACTCAATGGTGGGATTTTTAGTATGTTAGTTGTACATTGAGAATTCTAACTCAGTCACATTATCCCTAATGTCAATAGTCACATCTTCATCTTGAATGAAGACCTCATATTCAAAAATTTTATATTCAAGGATAGTAGAAAACCAACACACATTATAACTACTTGTATTGATGTACACTTCATCAATACATACCTCTGATTTGTGAGGCACTTCAAGTGAAGAATTGAATTATTCAAATTCTCTCTATATATTTATTTCTTCTTAGCAATTGGTTACAATGATATCAAAATTTTGGCATGAAATGGATGCCACATCCTCTATTGCCTCCTCACACTTACGCTGCCCACAAAGCTCCTCTTTTGGAGGTGAAGATCTGACATCTAAGCTTGAAAAAAAAGATTATACATCATCCCAAAATATTTCCTCCACCATAGAATTGCAAACCTCAATAGATAGGGGATTTCCTCCACTATAATAGAGGCTAAACAATTATGTTGTCGCTTCACAACCTTAGAGTTGTCCTCATCCATCAAGTTGGATCCAAGTTGCTCAAAGGTTTTTACTGATGTAGAAATAGGTGATCTCTCCTCATTTTCAATAAAACTAGGGAGGTCATCAAAAGAGAGGTTTGGTTCCTCTATTACATAAATTTTCTTTACCTGTATAATGTCTTGTTGTTGCAACTGGTCATCTTTAATTATTTCTTGCAGCGGACCAAGACACTCATGTTATAGAACACATGAAGGATCTTCAGCATCAACCTCTTCACCTTTAGCTTGGACCATATTCCTCTTTTGTTCTTCTAACCAATTAGGATCCCAAATGATAGGTCCACATTTGTAGAGTGAAATAGCAATGGGGGGAGTAAAACAGTCAGAAATGCATTGAAAATCTTGTAGAAGCTTTGAAATGGGCTGCTCAACAAGAGCAAAAGGTTGAGCCTCCTCGGGGATAGACTTTTATGATGAATGAAGGATTTCAAAGCTTTGGATCTCCAACATGGAAGGAGATGTTCTTGATGACTCAAGAGGTTCAATGGGAGTTTCAAGAGGTTGATTGGGATTCTTGAAACTCACAAATTTATGCTTGCATAATTCTTGCACAATAGGTTGTTCTAAGACAACTAGAGGGCCAATGGCAGTTTCAAGAGGGTTGTTAGGGCTTCTAAAACTTGCAAATTTGTGCTTACATACCTCCTACACAACAGGTTGTTCTGGGACTGATGGAGGTGTTTTCTTGAAACTAGGCACACAAGGGTTTACCTAACTCTTAGGCATTTGTGCTAGAGCAAGAGAAAGAGAAAGTTGCTCTTTTCTAGCAATAACTTGTCTTGTTGTAAACTCTTCTTGTTTCCTTCTTTGTGCCTCCATATATTTTTTATACTGCCACTGAGCTTCTATCTTTTGTTGTTGATGCTAATGGGCTTGATGAGAAAGCTCATCCTATTGTGGGAGATAACTTTTTTCCCTTGATAGGCTTGATTAACCAAATCCTCCTACTATAAGTTCAACTCTTGTTGCTCTCTAACCTCAGTCAACCGCCTATTAAGATCCCTCAACATGCATGTGAGTTCACTCATATTTGTATTACCAACATTTTGGGGCTAAAAGGGAGAATAAAAAGGTTGATTTGAAGCATAGTGAGCCTCTTGGGGATGTTGATAGGAATGTGTGGGCATTCAGGAAGCTTGAGTAGGGGGTGGGTGGTAAGTATTTTGAAAATATTGGAAATCTACAAGATCAGGGCTCCATGAAGTGAAATGGGAGGCATTTCCAACCTAATATTACTGATGGGGAGGAGAAAAGTTGGTGTTTTTATGAAATGGGGAATGTACATATGGTTTCCACTATAGTTTGACATTTTTATGCATGGAAAAGCAAGAAACAACTTTTTTAAATTTAAGATAAGAGAAAAGGGATGCCCAACCAAAGATCTTGGGACATACCACCAGAGTCACCCAAAATAGATATTTGTAGTCGCTAGGTACTCGTTGAACACCTCCAAAGGCTAAAATTTTGAGGACAACTCCCTCAACAAAATGGTTTGTATGGTTCCATTGGGCGTGCCAAAAACTATTGTCACATGAAATTTCACCCTGTTGAACATTGAGTTCAACATTCCTATGACATCGTGGAAATGACCTCAAGGTGTGGGACCTTGCAATTTGAGGTTAAATCTTTGGAGAAGGTTGAATTCCTCTTTTGATCTAACTACAAATGTGTTAATCCAACCCTACACATGAAACCCTATCACTACTCTATTCTAACAACTCACAAGGGAAAAGGTTTAGAAGGAATGAAGTAAAGGGAAAATGGGTGATGCCCCAAGATATAAATTTGTTTCTTCCTACTTCATATGACACCATAAACCAAAAATCTCACTAGAAAATGAAGGTAAATGAATTTTACTCAAACATGCAAGAGATAATAGTGATAAATGGTTGAATTTCATTAACATAAAGCTTAGAAGTAATCTTTATAGTTGTAGAATGTAAAATTGTAGTGTCTACCAAAGAAAAACTCCAGAGGAGCAAGAGGAAGAACCCTTATAATGAATACAATGCTTTCCTTTATAGATCATTCCTAACTTAGATGAAAAAAGACCAAACCCTAACCTAGCTAGGGTTAGCAATAAGCAATAATTCATACCCAACAAGATGGGCAACCATAACAACACCATATCCAACAAAGAATATTATCAAAATTACCTCCAAATCCTCCCTGAAATTAGTGATTTAGGGCATGGGATTTGTCAGAAGGGACAAACAACAACAATAAAGAGGTACAAGAGCCACAAAATCCACTTACAAAAGTCAAGGGATGCATTAAATGTTGTCCCTAAAACTCCATTATGTGGAATTATAAGGGCTTTGGACTTGAAAGAATCACTGGTTGAACATTAAATGGCCTAGAGCCCCAAAAAATTACTTTATCATACATCAAGCATTGAGCCCGCCTCATACCACATGCTAGAAGTTTGAGAGGAGAAAATGCCAAAACTATGACCTCTGAAATGACACCTATGTTAGGCATTGGAGGTCAGTAAGAAGGTCTACATCTTACAAAAATAAGGTAAGAGTTAAGAGAGAAGCTTGACTCCCAAAATACAAAAAATTGACTCCCAAAACACAAAAAATCATGAAAGTCCAATGCTTGAAAGACAAAGAGGGATTTGGGAGATCGAGGGTCGAGAGGAAGGCTTAACACTTGAGAAGAAAAGGTGGGAAGAATTAAGAGGGAAGCCCAAAGCCCAATGCTCAAGAGGTCGAGACTTAGGTGAATTTTGAAGGCCTAATCAAGGCTTCGAGAATTAGAGGGAAGGCTTGAGGCTTAAGAAGAAGCATTAAAGGTTAAAGGGTAAGGCCAATGGTTGAAACTTGAAACACTTAGCAGAAAAAAGGAAAGAAAAGTCGAAGAGATGGAGGATCGAGAGAGTTGGAGAAGGCATGTCAATATGAAGTGAAGAGGAAACCCGAAAGCCCAAAACCCTAGGACTTAGCCAATTTTAGGACCTCTTCAAGGAATATTCATGTAGGATGGACCATATCTAGGATATCTTAGATTGGTTCTTATTGATGGGTCATACAAAGGTGGCATGAAATGTCAACACAACCCCTATCCAAATAGAGTATTTTGGGAGATATTAGGTATGTATTGTTTGAAAAATGTTTGACTTGTTTTTAATATTTACTTGAATATTTATTTTGTTTCATATTATCTAATTTGTAGGTGTGGATAGAATAATAATGCATGGATGCAAAAGGGTAGAGAAAAAAATCTTTACATTGTGTCATGCGTACAAATAGCCACACATGGACATTGTGCATTAGGGATTACTCTTATTTTTGTTATGACTATATTTTGGGAATTTATAATAATTGCAACAACCAACAACATGGATATGTTGGTGAATGGAATTTTGTGCCACTAGTTGGTACAGACACATACAAGGAAGATGAAGACAAAATATTTGAACACATTCCTTTGATTTCAATTGATTATAATCACATTTCAAGATTGATTAAAAAAGGTACATATATGTCATGCAAAGTTTGTAATTATTGATTTTTTAAATTTTAATATGTTAAAGACAAACTTTAATTTTAATTTGGTTATTAAATGTTAGAATTAAAGATTGGTTCTAATTTTTTTTATTGAATATTATGGTGTAGGATATGCTTTTGCAATCATATAGCAAAGGCTGAAAATATAGAAGGTGTTAGTTATTATTTATTATGTTACACAAAGGAGAGGATGAAGTTAACAAAACAAAAAAAAGTGGAGTGTTGTTTCCAATAGGTTCAGTTGTAATGCAAGGGACATATCTCAAACAAGTCAAACTTGTTCAAAATGGGATTCATTTTATTGATTACCATCCTAACAACATGGTGTATCAATATAACCACCTAGTAATTGCTATTGACCTATCTCTTTATCAAGTTCCACGTACACATGTATGTCATAAATGGAGACTAGATGAAGATGATCATCAGAGAATATTACATGTTATTGAGGAGTGAATTGAACCAATTGATATGGTATGAAAAATGTGCACAAAAACTTATACTTCATTTTGAAGGTATTCACTAAATTTAAGTATTAATTGTTTTAATTTATGCTTTTGTTATCCTCGAATTCAACTATGCATAATTCGTGGGATAACCCCTACGAAACTTATCCATTTCATAACTCATGAACTATAAGCACACAAAACGAGGAAAATTGCATTGGTCCTCGTTTGTGGTCCCCATTCTTGGAAAGTCATTTTGAGTGTTACCCTTTGTCGATTTGTCAAAATTCACCTTTTGGTGCAAGTTGTCAAAATCTAGTTTTCAGGAGTTAGAATTTTTTTTACACTTGCAAGAGCATTGAAATTCAACACCCCTGCAAGCCAAAATGTAAAAAATAAAAGGTTTGCAAGGTTGTTTAGTTTTAGTGACCTTGCATATTACTTATCAAGTTTTAAATTGCATTAGCATTAAATTTTCCCGCCCCTGCAATTTCAAACCTCACACGAGTTGCATTTATGAAGGGTTTTAATGACTTTAAAATTAATTTTTAATTGGTTTTAACCTTTCTTTTCTTCATTTCATCTCATTGCTTGTCTTCCTCTATCTCTTGCGCATTCATTGTAAGTCTCGATCTACTTGTCTTTGGATTGTGCATGGATTTGCAACTATTTTTTCATCATTTCTAGGGCTTTCAAGTGTTGCTTTTCTTCTGGGTATTTGTGTATGTTTTTCCCTTACCCTGCGTTATTTCTATTTTTTTATGATTAGGGTTTTTTTTAAGATTCATTTTATTGTGGGTATGTGCAGGATCATCATGGAAAAAATAGGCCCTTAAGTGGCAACAAATTTAAAAAAATCAGAGTTAGGCAACTTGACGCAAAAATTTGAATAAGTTATCTATATTATTTAAAAAATATGTAAGAATAGAATTGCAGCAAATTGAATGTAGTTTCTAAACTACTAGATTTATTTTTAAAATCTATTTGGTGAAAATTTGAAATTTCAATGAGTAGTACTTAGATTTTAGGGAAAAAAAAAAGTAGGTGTTTGTCTACCACCCCAACCACAATAAAATGGTAATATTTTAATAAGATTTTAGATATAAGTAGATGACTCATGGCCCGATGTGATGCATATTTTTTTGCAATTTTTTTCCCAGTAAATAATTAGTTAAGAATTTTTTATTATAATTTAAAAAAATAAATAAAAACCCATATGTCTAACCACCTTAACTTGGTCAAAAATTCATGAAATTCAATTTTTAATCCTATAGTATGCAAAGCATAGAATGTGATGCATGTTTCTGTGATTCAAAAAATGTGGATACTGTTTGAAAGCTATAGATTGTTTTCAATCAGCCTATCAATCAGGACTTTAGTCATAATTTGAATAGAAAATGAATAATAATTACTTATTAAATCCAAAGTAAAGCATAATTTATATTGGTGGAAAGCTGAGAATCTCCTTTAAAAACCCTTTTCGTTTCATCAATTTTGGGTAAAAAAAAAGGTCATCAGCCACATACCCTACACATATCCATCATATCGCCACTTTTTGGCCCATCATGATCCCGCACATACCCTTGTATTTGTGGTTAGATTTGTTTTCTTTTAAAATTCGAGGCTACTATGTATATATCATTTTTCCTTTTAAGTTTTGTTTTCCCCATAACCCTAGCTTCATACCCTCTATTTCTCACTATAGGGTTTTTGTTTTTGGTCTAATGATTGACCCTTTTAGTCTTGCAATCGATCTATTACATTTTTGTATAATGCAGGTGTAAAAAACCATTATGCATAGAATGTTTCAACATTCCAAATCTTCCTTTGATTAACCTTCCTTGAATTAAAAAAAAATTCAAATGAGATTGTTTGCATCGTCTATCACATTCAAAAGCAAAAATTTTCTGACATTTCATATGTTACAAGTCTCACAAATGTTAAGTAGGTGTTTTTTTTCCCCATTGATATAATATAAAATCGATCCCATGCTTCACCATTTGTCACATGTAAGGTCAAGGTTTTTCCTCGACCTTGCTTTGACTTAATAAATTTTTGTGTTCCATGCATCATCGGGGCTTTTCACTGATGACGCTTTAAATTTAGTCTATGATTATTTGCATAGGCATCAGAAAACCATGCTAGTGCATAAAGTTCAACCCCTATGTATATGCACTAGTGTTATAATTTAAGGGTAAACCCACAAAAGTGGTTTACAATTCTAGTGAGGAAGGAAAAGTTGAAAAAATGACCCCATGCAAAAAAAATTGGTTTTGGGGGGTTTGAACGAACCCAAAGGGGGTTCATTAGAACCCCCCTTTGAGCGAACCCATTAAATGTTGTGTCCCACATTTCTTGACAAAATAAGCAAATAAAATGATTGTGGAAAGGGGGTTCGCTCGAGCCCCCCTTTTCCCCCCTCTCCCCCTCTGGCACCAAAAAAATCTAGAATTTTTCCCTTTGAAGCTTGAGTTGAGGATGAAAATGGAGACTTCACAGACCCGACTGGATGATGGTAGTCCTTGGAATGAGCTATCCAACGAATATAATTTTAATATGTTTTGGTTTTATTATATATTTGTTTTTTAGTTTTATTAAACATAGGTTTTTCACTGAAAATCAAGCTCTTTGTTTTGCATATGTGGAAAAACAGCAGATTATCAGAAAAAATTTGAAAAGTATGACTGCACTAGATATTGAAGTCCTTGATCCAATGAAAAAAAAAGAATTTCAATACATACAAAAAAAGTTACGTTGTATACGATCCGCCTATGTCTGAGTTGTAATTGGTTTGACTTTGAAACTTGATTAAGGAAAAAAAAATATTTAAAAACACTATGAAACCAATTGGAAGCACTAGATATCATAGTTACAAATCTAAATTTGAAAAAAAAAAGAATTTAATCCTTTATGGAAAAAATTTATTTTGTATACGGTGAGCATCACTCCTTAAAAATGGTGTTTACTGAAAAAAAATAGTTTTTGAAGGAGATGGAAAAAGAAGTGCAATTTGATTCCAAAAAAATTGAAAAAAATATATTTAGAATCTATAGACAAAATTTCACAAATCACTAGTTTGCATCATCTTCAAATTCCTCACAGTTTAGCCGCTATAGGTGCCTGAAAGTGAAGATTTAGTTAGAAAAAAATATTTCAGTGCCCAGTTTGGCAAAAAATTGTAAACTAGTATTGTGGGATCACCCTTAATGCTTATGCATGAAACTTAAACTCCCAAATCATTTGCACCAATGGTGTTTTTCGCTGATGATGCAAATTTTCCCCTGTTTTTACATGTATGATTAGTAATTTTTTCTGACTCAACATTCTAAAGGGAAAAATGCTTTATCATATTCAAGGTCAGAGGTTTTTGCTGACCTTGCACTCAAATTGACCTACCCACTTTTAAAGTTAGAGAATTTCTCTAACTTAACAAAAATCAAATGATCTTCCAATGTAATGTCATTAAAATTTAATGACTTAGCAACCATTTTGGAAATTGCATGTCTAGCTTGCAATAGCACTATTTTTCAACACCCAAAGATTTTTCCTTGCTTTCACCTACATACGCACTGATTATTCATCGACCTAGCAAAAAATGCAAAATTTCTCTAACACTATGGAAAATTTTCCTTTTCACCAAATCTTGTTGCTTGCACTCTGTTTCTCGCATACATCACTCTTAAGCCCTTAATTTCACACAATCACTCTAAATTTCCTCACCTTCACAAATTCCAATATGTAGATTTTCCTAACACTATAAATATGTTAAAATTTGTCATGTAGTTTATTGTGCACGCACATTGAGATCTTCATATCTACATTTCTTCAAAGATAGTTTTCTTCAAATGTCAAATCCATCTCCTAGTAAGGCCAAAGCAATGAAATACAAGTATCAAGGATTGTTTATGGACACTATGGTCACATCTAATATTGATGAGATTAGGGATACATAAATCGTGCATGTTGACATGTTTGAATTTCTTAAGAGGACGAAGAAGCAACCCTTGGACAATGGTATGAGGTCCATTATTCAAAGCAATATACAACTGGTGTCCTCATTTCTTGTTGTATCCCAAAATCCTGAGTTTGTCTTACAAGTAGCTTTTCATTATGACAAGGATACAAGAAGCGTCAAGGATTCAAATGGGAATGTGATCATAAGGTTGGATGTTGAATTCTTTGATAAGGCCTTCATTTGTCTGAGCATTGATAGGTATGTGTTGATCTATAAAGAATCTACACAAGTGGAATATGATCAAGATCCAAACACTTCTAAGTGGGTAATTAATAAAAAATGGTTGAAGACACCTTGGCTAGGAATCTCTAGGTGGCCCAACAGTTTCCCGTGCAGTGATTTCATTGAGGAGGTAAATGATCTCATCACTAGTTTGGTACCCCTTCTCAAAATCTACTCAAATTCTTAGATATATCAAGTGCATGCCACTACATCATATCCATTATGTACAAGTGGTTACATATATTAGAAATAGAAAATCAATAAAAAGATAGAAAAAATCTATTGTAAAATATTAAAGGAAACACATGAGAGGAAGAAATGGAAACTAAATTTAGAAACTCTAGGTCTAATTTAAAACATAAGACAATAGACTATATAGGCTTGATAGATTGTTAAGAAAATCCTTAGTAAAATTGAAGGCCATATGATGAATATTTCTGCAAGGACATTTTTATCAGTACTCAAAACTATACCACTTGTCCAATCCACATTAATTCTTCCACAAATCACCTATAATATAGGTTTTGCTAATAAGAACCTTGTAAGGTGGTTAGGTTATCTTAGAATTCATATTAAATTATTAGATAGATGTTAGATTAGGTAAATAATAAATAAAGTAGCATGCAAATGTTGATTTATAAATGTAGGTTAGGTAATAGTTAGATTAAATAAATAAAACATTATTAGTTATTAGCTTTTGGGAAATTATTCCTGGAGGAGTTTATTCATAGGAATATAAGGCTTTATAAAGTCATATTGCATTGTAAAATGCATCCAAATATATCAATCTTAAATCAATACATTATTTCTATGTTATTTTATCTACAGTAATGGTTTGGTCTGCAATATCATTTTTGTGCTCATCATTTCAATATGGTATCAAAGCAATTTGATCTTGTGCTCTTTGAAGCCATTCCTCATTCAAAACCATTGCCAGTTACATTTCAAACATGCAAAGATGTGAGAAAAACAACTATGTTGTGCGTTTAAATTATAGTTGGGAAAATGTTCAAATTATTCATTTTTGAATGACATTTTTTTTAACAATTTAATATAGTCTCGATAAAATTTTGACATCTTTTTAGTTTTAAAATAAAATTAAAAAATTAAGATGTTCTAGAAAGCTAATGAGAAGGGAATAAAACCCAAAAATATTTTGATGACCAGTGCTATTAATTTATAATGAGCATTTTATGCAAAAAAAAATAGCAACAAAAAGTGGTGTGCTTAAATTATTGTTGGATGTTGAAATTTCATTATTGACCATTAAAATTTATTGTTAGGGATGATTACCAATTGCCAAAAATATAAATAAAAACTCTTTTTGTTGTTGATATAAGTTTGGAATGCTAAGAAAGTGAGAACATATGATGAGAATGAAAAAAAAAGTTGCGACATGGACGAAGAGAAAACTCCTCCAATGTGAACCTTCCTGAAACCCTAGCTACCATTATTCTCTAGTTTTTGGCTGCTCTCAGTCCCAATGTGACTCAAAGTTGAAGCTCGACTGCTGGGCAACCCCTCTCACACTCAGGATAAGGAAAATACAGTAGACTGCAAGCTAGATTTAGAGGAAAATGGCCACAATGAAGTTGTGAATCTAGAGATGACTTTGGAGAAAAGCCCAACCATTTCCAATGAAGACCTGAACGAGCCTATGTTGAAAGAAAATTCGGGTAAAACCTTGGAAATACAACTCCCTGATGATGTTATTGATGTAACTGCAAAGTGCCAAAATAGAGTTGTGATTTTGTTTTTTTTAAGAGTTATGCCTTCTAAAAGTGAGTTTTTTAAATGGGTAAGATTAAACTAGGAGAACCGAGGATGGGAAATAGAGGCTATGTAGGGTCTTGGAAAGGGTTATGTGTCCTGTATGTTCAAATCAAGAGACCATGCTCAGGTTGTCTTGCAATATGGAACATGGGTAATCTGTGGTCAGATTTGTTATCTACAAGCTTGGAATTTTAATTTTCACCCTAAAGGCCCTTCATGTTCTCGCTATCCTATGTGGGTTGAGTTTCCCTTTCTCAATTTCACTTTTAGACCTTTCTTAAAAGACGTTGTTGCTCACCTAGGCAGAGTAATTTGGTGTAAGCATAGTTATGATAAATTTTCAAGCCTTAGGGTTCATCCTAGGGCTTGTGTGGAAGTTGATTTAAACAAGCCCTTGCTAGAGATCTTAAATTTGGCTAGCCCTAGTTTTGAGTTGAATCAGCGAGTTTTTTATTTAAATAAGCCAAATGCATGCTTCTACTACTAAAAAGAAGGTCATTTGATCCGCGAGTACCTAATTAGAAAACAAAAAAAGTCCAGATGCCAACAGTCTCCTCTCTAGCTAGTGACCATTTATCCTCCCCCAGTCATTTTCTTCATGCCATTCAACCCTCTTGCCCCTTGTCACCTACCTTAGAAAGTGCTCTTGTTCCTAATTCCATCCTTGGTAGTACTCCTAGTTTTTTTAGTGAGACAGTCCCATCTTTCAAATATGTCATTATGTCAGACAGTTGGAGAGAGGTTAGAAAGAGGAAAGAGCCTTCCCCTCCTTCCACGCTTTCTCCGTGCCAAGTGCATTCTTGTTCTCCCCCCATTCTACTTCTAAAGCCCTTCCTCATGATTCCTCTTCCCCCCTTTGCCCCTCTTCTCCTCACCAATACACTCTTGCCCCCATTATGCTTTTAAAGCCCTTGCTTGTGATTCCTCTTCCCCCCCTTTCCCCTCTTCTCCTCACCAATACACTCCTGATTCAGCCCTTTCTCCTTCCTAAACTCGTCATCATTCTAGATCTCCTTCCATCTCTCATGACTATGAAGTTAAGAACTCATATTCGAATTTTGAAAATCGGTTCAGTGTGCTGACTCAGGATGAAGAATCCTCCCCTCATCATGAATTATAAGATATTTTCCTGGAACGTGAGGGATTTCTCTCCCCCCTCGCAAATATAAAGTCAAAGAGGTTGTTATGATATGGAAACTTGATGTGCTCTTCCTTCAAGAAGTCAAAATTGGGGGAATTAAGCTTGAAATGTCCTTATGGAAGGTTTGGGGTGATGCCATGTTCTTGTTTACTTCTCATATTGAGGGAAAAGGTGGAGCTGTTATTGGGATTTCACCTTGGATTGCTAAGCATGTTATTGATAAAGGGGAGGATCCCTCACACAATTGTGTTTGGGCCCTTACTTTTATCAATGGGAAGCTCATCGGTTTTGTTCTATTTATGCTTGCACTCTACTAAAGAACGTGTGGAGTTATGGAATTGGTTGGCTAATAACTTACCCAATGTTGAGTGGTTGATAGGGGGTGATTTTAACATGGTTGAGCATGCTCATGATCATAGCTGGTCTAAAGATTTTAATCTCAGTAGAGATGAATTTGATAGTTGGACTTTTTGTTGAAACTCCTTGGGAGTGGTTGATCCTATTCATGATAAGATTGCCAACCATTCGAACAATTGGTACACTTGGTCCAATTGCAGATTGGAGTGTGATAGGAAACTAAGTAGGCTGGATAGATTTTACATATCTCCTACTTTTCCCCTCAATCAAGACTCTTTGGGTTTGTATGTTCAGGTGGACCTTTCCACCACTCTCTCTGACCATCACCCCATCATTTGCAATATAGGTTTGTCCTCAAAATCAAACTCAGATAGTTTGTTGCCTTTCAAACTTAATGTATCCCACTTAAAGAATCCTTCTTGTCTATATTCTCTTGAAGGCCTTTGGAACTCCATCCCCAAACCTGATGAAGGGGGGTCTTGGATAGATTGGTGGTGTGCTACTATAAATAAATGCACTAGTTTTTTGTGCTCTTTTGGCAAACGAATGGCCAGGCAACGTAAATGGAAAGAAATATCTCTCCAAGGAAAACTTGTGCATGACAGAAAATTGCTTAATGCTAATCCTAATAATATCACAATTCAAACCTCCATTGCTTCTATTGAGGCTCAACTATGTAAAATTGATAATTATAAAGGGTAGGGGGCCAAAATCAAATCCAAATTACATTGGATAAAGGAAGGAAATAAGCGTACAAAGTACTTTTTTAATTATCTCAAGTATAAGCGTAAAAAAGAAAGAATTGGTGATATAAAGAATGAATTCAATGTCTTACAAAGTAGCCCCATTGATATTTGTAATGTTTTCAAACATTTTTATGAGAACCTCTTCAAAGATGACCAATGGGAGGATATTCAACAAATTCTTGAGGATGTTGTCAAAGATCATATTCCTAACAAAATTAATCCAGGATATAACCAATATCTTGATAGATCATTATCATTGGAAGAATTGGAACATGCTCTTTTCTCTATGGCCCCTCATTAAAGTCTGGGAAGCGATGGGATTCCTATGGAATTCTACCAAGTTATGTGGCCACATATCAAGGAAGACTTTTATTGTTTATATTTGGAAGCCCTTAACAAAGGTTCCCTAGGTCCGAACATTAATGGTGGCATAATTAAGCTCCTCCCTAAAGTAAATATGGAAGATTTTGTTTCTAGTTGGTGCCCTATCACCTTATTAAACACTTCATATAAAATAATTGCTAAAGATTTGGCTATTCGAATAAAACCTGTGGTGAAACAGATTGTTAGAACAAAGTAAACAAATTTTATTGCTGGCACATGTATTCTTGATAACCTTATGTTAGCTTGGGAAACCTGTGAATGGGCTCAACAAACATGCCAGAATATTATTTTAATTAAACTTGACTTTGATAAGGCCTATGATAGAATTCGTTGGAGCTTTATTATTAAAATGCTACAATGGTTGGGTTTCAGGCCTAAAATCTGGTCTCACATTCAAATGGTTTTCTAGGATGCTAATGCTCGAATTATCATCAATAACATGATGACTGATCCCTTTTTATTATAGTGATCCATTCGCTAAGGATTCCCTCTAGCGCCTTATCTATATGCTCTAACAGTTGATGCCTTGGGTTATCTTCTTCAAAGTGTTATTAATCAACAACTCATAGCAGGAGTTTCCATCCCTCACAATGTTGTTGATATTAACTCTCATTATGTTGATGACAACTTCCTCTTTTTACGAAATTCTAAAAAGGACGTCTCCAATCTTATCAAAATTTAGGAGCTTTATTGTGAAATTTCAAGTTCTAAACTAGCTCATAACAAGAAAGAATTCTTAATGATTCAAGTTGGGGATGTTTCTTAGTGGATTCCAAAAGAGTGGAAACAAATAAGACATGGAGAAATTATGAGGTATCTTGGTATTCCCTTTGGTATTGGGGTTTCTCTTGGTGATATGTGGAATTGGTTTCTTGATAGACTTAAGCATAAACTCTTTAACTGGGGGTATAAATTCCTTTCCTTGGCTGGCAAAATTCAGGTTGTTAACAAGATTTTCCTTGCTTCACATGTCTATTATTCTTTGTGTGGATGCCTTCTAAGAAAGGGTATGAGGATCTAGTCAAAATTATATGCAGATTTCTATGGGAAATGTGGGATGGTGACCCAGGATATATATCGACTTCATGGTCTTATTGTACTTAGCTGAAACATAAAGGAGGATTGGGCCTCATAGACCCAAGAACTCAGGGGTTTTGTTTGGCTGCTAAATGGATTATTAGAGCTATTAAAGGGGATGAACCATGGAAGATCTTCATTCGATATCGAATCAATCAAGCTTCAATTAAAGGAAAATGGCAGCAAGTGGGCTAGTTAGACAAAATTATTTATGCTTCATTTTTCTCTCTGAAGGCTTCTCTTCCCCTTTAGTCTATTTGGAAGGCTTGGCAATATTTTTTTCACTTGTTAAAGTGGAAAGGAGAAGATTCCCTACAACTTGGTTTCAGTTTTTCCACTTTGTCTATTTGGTGGAACAAACATATCCTTTATCAGGGGCAACCCCTTGCATTAAGCTTTCCAAATCATTCATATTCTTTGTTCAGAAAAGGGGTTTGTAATGTTGGAAATTTATGGGACTTCCATTCAATGAGTTGGTCATCATGGAATGAGGTTAAAAATCAATTTAGCCTTAGCAAAAAACATAAAGTTTTTTTGATCTTTGTGCAATCCTTGGTGCCAGTGGAGTTGTCTATGAAACTTTGTACTCCAATTCAATGAAATTTTTTTAAGGACTGGCCATGGTTACCTTCATACCCCTTCTTGTTCTTCCTTCTAAAAAAGATATATTTGAAGTTGTTCCTAATCTCTCCTTGAAGTCACGGTTGAATTCTAAATGGAAGTGCAGGTTTAGTGAGAAGTTTTGGTTAAAATTATATGCTCAAATTTGGAAATCTAAAGTTAATGTTGATGCTCAGTTAATTGCCTAGAAGATACTACACTTTAAACTACCCATTGGGGACAGGCTAAAATGTATTATGATCTAGCCAACTAATTGTCCATTTTGTCACAAGCATGAAAATATGAAGTGCATATTTTTTAGAATTGCCAGCTGGTTAAAAGGCTATGGAATTTTGTGTTCAATGATTTTTGTGTTGTTTTCACTCATAAGTTATGTTGGAGAGAAGCTCTTCTTGAGGTTGGCCTTTATACTAATCGAATTTTTGATAGTGTGATACATGTTATTATGTTACATATATGGAGAAATAGATGCAAAATTGTTTTTACCATCAATGATGTTCATCATGAAGCTATATTTTTAAGGCTTTACTCTGATATATTTTTTTGTCTTGCTGCCATGTTTCCAATGTTTCAGAATGACGCCTTGAAGAACCTTACTTTGAGTTATCAGATTGGACAAATCAAGCTACAAGTTGGATAGTTGCTGAGCAAAAATAGAGTTTGTTTTGGTCAGAGTCTAAGTTCTATCTTTCAAGATGTATAATGCTCATGTATTTTTTCTTTGTTGTATTATTCCAGCTTATTGGAATGGTTTAAGTTGTTGTGCATATTTGTCTTATTTTTATTGAGTTGTGGTAGTTTGTACAACTCTCTATGGTGTAATGTTTCCTCTTTGGGTGCAGTTTCTTATTGCAATTTTTTAACTGCTCTTTCTTCTTTGTAATGCATTTCCTCAATACAAAAAAGAAAGAAAGTGAAAACATGTGCTCGATCCATTAACATTTTCTTATTGTCCGATCTTCATATTACCTATTTTAATCACCTTTGCATGAATTTACTACTTTATGTAAATCATCTCTGTAATTTTTTAAGGAAGAACAAGATAGGGTACAAATAAGATGTGTATAATGGTCGTACACGAAGAGACTATGGATAAGGTGCAAATTCATTCTTGAAATTTTTGAGTAAACTATTATTTTTTCTCTTCTCACCAACATTCATAACATATAATTTGGTAAATGGTAAGATAGTTATTCATATTAAAGATACCACTTTTACAGTACATGTATGGATTTTTAATATTTTGCAATAGTTTTTAAATGGAGAAATAAGGTATAATAAGGATAATTTGGAGTGATAAGGTTAATAGGGTTTTTTGTAATTGAAATTATCAAGTGATTAAAGTATCAAATAGTGAATTTTCAATTGAATCTGATACCTTTATTTTTTGATAATATTCAATTCAATTGTTACCAAATGTTTGTGCTTCTAGAGGCATCCATGTTACTTTTGATAGAGCTTTCAAAGATTTGAATGCTACTTATGGTATTTAAAGAGTAACAAAGGTTCATTGGAGGTGGAGACATTAGTGGTTGGACTTTTATCATCTCAAGCTAGCTTCTCACTCAAAGATGACACATTGCATGAGAAGCACTAGTTTCAATTTGTGTCCCTTCATGGTGCAAGGGGGTTTGGCATCTCATGCAAGAATGTACATGGATATTATAATCTTTGAAATAGGATGGGATTGAATCTACATTGGTTCAATTTATTTTATGCACCAAAGGAGGGATTTGGTTCCCACAACATTAGAGCGATATTGACACTTTCATATGAAAGTGGACTCTCAAATGAGAGTTCTCTCATATGCAACACTAGAGGAGAGATTTTGACACACTCAAAGGATATATGGACTCTTGAAGGATATTTGTTCTCTCATTGTTCATGGAGTATGGGAATATTTATGTTCTCTCATGTGTTATAGAGGATTTGTAGGTTTGATTGATAGAAGATTTTTTGATCAATTTAGTTTGATATTACTTGGGATAGTGAGTAAAACTAGTGCAAATGTTTCATCAAAGTTTTTAGGAACTTGTGTTTAGTCCTTGTAGTGTTTTGTCCTTTATTAGGATTGATGCAATAAGAGGGGAAATATTGTAATTTATACTATATCATTAGATAGATACTAGATTAAGTAAATAATAAATAAATTAACATACAAATGTTAATTTATAGATATAAGCTAGCTTATAGTTAGATTAAATAAATATAACATTGTTAGTTGTTAGTTTTTGGGAAGTTATTCCTATTGGAGGTTATTCATGGGAATATATGACTTTATAAATCCATATTACAATGTAAAAAATATCCAACAATATCAATCTCAAAACAACACATTATTTTTACATGTTATTTTATCTGCAATAATGGTTTGATGAGATATGTAATATCAATTTTGTGCTCACCATTTCGATAGGTTAAAGTGGAATTTTTCTTACTTATTCCCCTTGTGATCTAAATGAAACATGAATTTGCATGTACATGAAAATGGCAATAAAATTCTAAATTTGATCTAAACATATATTTACAAATTAAAATGAAATCAAATAGTATATGATCTTATTGAGTAGAAGCTGAGAAGAGAGATCTAGGGCTTTGTGAGAGAAGGAAATGAGAAATAGAATGGAAATAAGGGAAAAAAACATGGTATAGGGTTGAATCTAGGAAGGAAGTAAAAAAATTCCAAAACAAGATTATAGGGAAAATTAGTAAGATTTGACAAGGAAATTAGGAAGAGAGAAATAGAATGGATATAGGGGAGAGACTGAGAAATAAAACCACATAAGGCCTACTAAATAGTTCTTCACAATGATACATAAGTGACTCTCAAAAACTTGATTAAGATGCTCTAGTGCTTGAAGACTCCAAAACTCCAAGATGGTAAGAACTCCAAAGTGCAAGATAAAACTTGAGCGATTGATTCCTTTTCTAATAATGTGATGGAAGGGTTCCTAATTGAAAGGAGGAAAGCTCCTTTTATAGATTTTCATAGATTTTCAAGATATTTTATTTTGTTATTTTGAGCAAGAATAACTTGAATTATGCTTAGTTGACCTAGGACAAGGTTGCATTAAATTTTTGGAGGTGAAGAAAGATGTGGCAAAAACACCCTTATGAGTAGAGGGGTACATTTGCTCCATATCCCAAAGGAGTTGCAATTTTGTGGGAGGAAACATGAGTTAAAAACAAGATCAATACTAGTGGGTTTTAGCTCAATTAGACACCTAATGTGAAGTTATGGAATAAATAAGATGGAAACAAGCTAGTCTTAGTATTGGGAAAACAAATGTTTAATTTTTGGAGCTATCACTTTGGAGATGGAAATGTGTGTAGCTAAGTGTGAGGAAAGCATAAAAAAAGGGGAAAGAAACATGAAAAGTGGGAAGATGACACATATAAAGAGGAAATGATAATATGGGGATAAGAGATAGGGCCTAGAAAGGGGTAAAGACATGTGAAAGGAGAAAGCTACACATGAAGAGGGGAAGCACCCTATAGGAAGGGTACAAATAGGCTAAAAAGCACATTAGACAAAATATTAAAATGAGTGCAAAACATAATAAAGGGAATTTGTAAATATGCAATTCCTATTAAACTACACCAATTGTAGTATATAGAGAAAGTTAGAAAGTTGACCCCATATCAAAGTGACTAATCAATCCATATAAGTGGGGGAGGTACTACTTTCCAATCCTTCCAAATATTCTTAAAGTGTGCTAATGAATGAAGCTTGAAGTAACCTAGAGTTAACAATATTTTATCTTTCCATCCAATAACTTATCAAGATTCCTTAATAGTACTAGTTTGAATACAATGTCTTGTAAAGATCTTCCAAGGAGAAGAGCCCTTGAGTGTTTGAATAATCCATTTAGCAATAAGACATTTTCCATGAATGTATGGGTCAATTGAATCTAACAAGACTAGGAGGATACAAGTGTGCCCTTTTTATCACCCCATTTTTACCCCATTAGAAGCTTTTGATGACCTAAATGAGTTTATTTGTAGCAAGTTCTAGAGTGTAGCTAACAAGAAGGGATGTAGAGATGGTTGGAAAGAAGGATTTTATTAATAACTTGAATATGTCTAGCCATATAGAGGAATTTGTTAGTTCAAGAAAGAGGCTTGGTCTTCAACTTGTTAATTTTTACAATTTCCACATGTCTAAGAGGGAAACTCCAATCCTAAAAGGTATACTAAGGTATCAATTAATTTACCCATGCTTTAAATGGTGTCATTTAGTTGGGATCCTAGGAGGAGGAGGAGTTGAGGTAATAAAATATTTAGTTTTGGATAGAGATCTAAGAGTATGAGAACATAATAGAGGTCAAGGACTTCAAAGATATTAACAACTTCTATAGTAGAATTATAAATAAATAACATGCTATCATGACCAAATGAGAGTTTAGTGCAATTGCAACATTGAGAAGAGAGATGATATGGATCAAATTTTAGGAGTGAAAATACTAAAGTAGATATACGAAGGCATCAAGAGAAAGGGCGAACATGAATGGGTATAGGTGAAACTTTGATTAATTGATATCTGAAAAGGAAAAACTATTAATTACCAATTGAGCATTAGCATATATACACACACAAACAAAGTAATCCTTTAAAACCAAATCCTAGCTAACTAAACATATTGTATAATCTTAAGGTCTAGATTTTAGATCCATAGTTAGATTCTCAATTTTAATCACCAATCATATTAAAAAAAAAATCATCATTGGCCACAATCAATAAAAACTAAAAAGATTCTTTACTCTTTGTTGGGTGAAAATTATGTAATCAACTTTTCAATAGATTACACAACTAGGACTTCAGCCACAACTATGTGAGATGTGAATCTCTCCTCTTGGAAAGGGGAGGCACCCTTCTTAGTGCTGACAGAAGCGATAGTAAAACAAACAAATTAATTACAAAATATACACAATACTTACGAAGTGGGGGGGTGTGTTACATTCATCCTTCTCTCTTTTTTCAGAGATGTTTACAATGCTTCACTGTTGGAAGTTCTTAATTCTTAATAACTCTAAACTAACAACGAGCAGTAATACCAATACCTCTATCTTGTCAAAGCAAAGTGTAAAGATACCAGAAGTAATTAACAATAAACTAGTAAAATAAAGAGGAAAGCTCACGAAGGCACAAAGTCGTTCCGTAGCTTTATCAATGGCGGATCTGTGAAAAGTGTGTCGTTTGTCACGTTAGAAGCACAAAGTCTTCTTAGATGCAGCAATTCCTCGAACAACATGAACAATTACAAGTGCAAAGTCTTGTAGATTATCCAACCAAAGTATCCAAAAAAGCATGAATAATTACAAGCACAAAGTCTTGTAGATCATTCAACAATATTATCCAAAACACAAATGAAAATGTAAATAAAGGATGTAACACAAAGTTTACATAAATTACTTAGAGTCCTTCAGATTTCTCAAGCTAATCACCACCAAATAAGATCAATTCATAAAAGTATTGAATCCAACACAAAGTCTGGCTTGCAATCTTCTTCTTTATTGATCAAATTTCATTCACAAAGTATGAACGCAAAGTTTCACAATTCTGCTTCAAAAAGGGCAGCACTTCGTTGCAAAATACTAAAGGATAAAATTTACAATAGAAATCCCTCACATTATATAGAAAGAGGGATGAGAAAAATTAGGAAACTAATTGAGAAAATCAAGGAAAGTTAGGTGAGCGATTTAAAGAGATCTCACCTAACTTTGACGAAAGTCAAATTGTAATTTGTTTTCAAAAGATTACATCTTCGGATATTAGTGTAATTACATTTCGAAAAATGACATTTAAGATGTCAAAAACTATTTACAAGATGCATAGAGGAAAGCATCAAAATGTTCAACATCGGAGATCAAGAATCTTCGTGGTTCCTTGCTTTGGGCGCGGAGTCTTCATATTTCTTCTTGGTCTCCTGTATGAACGCATCATCTGGGCCGAGTTTGTAATCTACAAGGGTGTGAGCTCTTGTGATCGACCTTCTAGAAAATGAATGGATTTTCTTGCACCCGCGAAGATGCATCTTGAGATTATCAAGTGTCAGTCGTATATCACAAATTATATGTATTGAGGCTTTGGGAAAAACTGTCATCCTCAACTTGCTGCATAACGGCTTCTTTGTAGATCTGGGATAGTTCACTGGATCAGAAGATGTCACCTTTAGGATCACTTGATGAAATCTGGAGAGAAACTGCAAGGATGGTGAATCAATAGGCGTTGGCAGAAAAAGTAGCATTGGGAAGCGTGAAGCGAGAAACGATGTTGAGCAAGCATGAAACGAGCAACTAGGCACGGAAAATGATGCGGGACCGAAGAAATGGGGTCCGGAATGGAAATAGAGCAAGTTTGAAGAGACTAAGATAAAAACTGCCAAAAGTGTAAAGGTGCTAAAATTCAGCACCATTGCACAAAAAATGACTAAGTCTGGAAAAAGTGCAAAGGTGCTAAAAATAATGCCATAGTCAAAAATTAGCTAAGTCCGGAAGAAAAGTGCAAAGGTGCTAAAATTCAACACCATTGCACAAAAAATGACTAAGTCTGGAAAAAGTGCAAAGGTGCTAAAAATAATGCCATAGTCAAAAATTGGCTAAGTCTGGCACCAATGTGTAAGAGCACACTTTTTTAGCACTTCTACACATTTTTGGAAAATCACTTTTTATGCAGGGTTGCTGATTTTTGGTGCCCCTGCACTTTCAACACTTAGCCAAAAATTTGGCTAAGTCTGGCACCAATGTGTAAGAGCGCACTTTTTTAGCTTCTACACATTTTTGGAAAATCACTTTTTATGCAGGGTCGTTGATTTTTGGCGCCCCTGCACTTTCAACACTTAGCCAAAAATTTGGCTAAGTCTGGCAACAATGTGTAAGAGTGCACTTTTTTAGCGCTTCTACACATTTTTGGAAAATCACTTTTTATGCAGGGTCGCTGATTTTTGGAGCCCCTGCACTTTCAACACTTAGCCAAAAATTTGGATGAGTTAGAGCGCACTTTTTTGGCACAACTGCATCTTTCACAATTTAACTAAGTATGATCAGTGATACTTCGCAAAGGAGCTCGTTTCAAAGGTCTTCGCGAGGCGAACATAGGGGGATGCTCAAACTGATTGTTTGAGGCTTTGGAATGCACTTCGAGGTGGATTGAAAATCACCTCGTTTTGCGTGTTTGAACTTCACGAACCTAGGAAACGGACAAGTTTCGTAGGGGGGTTATCCGTGAATCGAGCGCTACTAGATTCCATGATAACACTCTTTATCAGTTTATTATTACATTTCACTCTCAACTCAATTAATTTAAATTTGATTGTTCTTTATTACTAAATCTAACAATTGAATTAAATCAATACAAAATTAATTCAATATAAATAATCATTTCATATATTACTTCTCTACACATTATTCATAGAGATATTTTATCAAACAAGGTAATAGCTTAAAATCACTTTATTATGCTTAAAACAATTGTTGACTTACTACCCAACTTCTTAATATACACAAATAATTTAAATTAGTAACTTAGAGCATGAGCTCCCATATAACCTCTCTCATATAACCTCTTTAGCAATGTGTAATGGATCCTTATCCACACCATATACAAATTAGAAATTGAATCCATGACCTAAACTACTCAAAACAATATTTAAAACCAAATGAGCTGACCCTAAGAATTAAAAAGTAATCACTATTATCAACCACCTTTTTCACTAATGACTATTAACATCCTTGATGATAAAATTATTTTTTATGATCCCTTTTATTGTGTATTATGGTTCTTTTTTAATGTTTTAGAGTAATAACATAGTAAGAAGAGTATGTTCAAAATAATTTTATTCTTGATTATGTTAGAGGTTTAGATTTTACATGGATATTTACATTTAATTGATCTATTATTAATTTATATTTTAAATACAAATAATTTAAAAAATGATTCAAATGTATAAATATATTTAGCCGATAGGCTACATATATAGTAAAACAAAAACCACTCTTGTGTTGTTGGAAAACAACTTTTAGCTCTTGTTTAATGGTAAAACAACTACCATTTAATAGAAAAATCCTCCAAAATATCACGTGAGCCTCCAAAATCTCATTTATCATGCAAAAGCCACATACCTACATATTGATTTCCCAATTAGATGGGAACATTCTATTTTCATTGGCACTATTTTTTTTCATTTTGATGACAAATTTCCTTTTTCATTTGCATTGCTTGATATTTTAAATTTGCATGCAAATATTTCAAAATCAAATAATACCCAATTTCTTTAAAGAAAAACTATAGATTTGTCTAAGTGGAAAAAAATTAGGTTTGTCTAATTTTTTTTCATTTTATTATTTAACACTAATTATTATTTTTTTAATCCTACCCTCTAACATATTAACATACATTGGGGAGAGGACCCCATAGTTGTGTACCCTAACTTTGCGCTTCTAATTATCTTACGTGGAAATTTCAAATCACTCCCAATTTTTTACAGCAACTTACTTGGCAAGTCCCCTACTTATAACTAAGGTTTGAAGGCCACATCATCAAATATGATGCCACATCAGCATGCTTTTTGTCAAGGTGTCCAAAAAGGCCCAAAAATAAAAGTGAGACCAATACTTGCGCATTCACAACATGTTTTATTGAGCGCTGATGTGGAATCACATGATTGGTTGCTTTTTAGATCAAAGGAATATATTTTGTTTAGTTATGGGTAGTCATCATCAACACTAACAACTTTAAAGTCACAACTATTAGTCTAATATTGATAAAAATATTGGGCATTTTATAAACAACTACTATCACAACTATTGAAACATACTCAGGTAGTAGGTCCTCTCCCCTATAATCCTTGAACCTCCTTTAGGTGTAAGTGCTAGTGTTTATTTTTATATTGAATTATGTTAATAAAAAAATTGTGCCATTTACTACAGTCTATTGTAAATTGTAAATGAATGTTGTTTGCATTTACATCCTCTAATCACCGCCCAAGTTGTCTATAAATAGAGTTCAATAGACTGATTATCACACCGCCCAGGTTGTCTATAAATAGAGTGCAATAGACTGATTATCACAATAGCTGCAGAAGATTAGAAGATCAAAGGAGAATAGTTTAGAAGAATAACAGGCAGGTGATTGAAGAGCAATAGTAAGCACATGTTCGCTGATTCTAGTCATTTAATATTTAGCAATCAAACTTTTTTATTAAATTTAAGAGAATGTGTGATTAAAATAAATTATATGTCTCAAATCTAGTCTTTTATGTTGTTTCTCAATTTCTAGAAACTATTGACAATTTTGTTGATTATATCTTCTGAACCATATATTGTCTACATTCATCTTTAAAACATACGACACATGTGATGACTTGAATTTTGTGCGTGAGTTGCATTCAATTTTGGGTTGTGCCAGATGAATGAATGAATGAAAGATTTTAATGACGTCCACGAGACTAAACAGTCTATGGGACCAAGACAAAACAGGCCTAATTTGTCTTCATGCTCTTTTCCAAGTCGGATCTCCTGCCATTAATTTTGCCCAAAAGGCTAGCCGTTTGATTAATCTTATCTTCCTCAAATAGCTGGTGCATATTGTCAACTTTCAAACAATTTTCATGCTGAGTGTGGATATCCGTGTAAGCAGTGCACTCCATGACGAAGTGCCATTCCGTTTCCACAACCCCCTTATTGCAGAAAATACAAGTACTTTCTTCCCAAGTTTCCTTGGGTATCTTCCACCTACCGGTCTCACACCTAAGGTGATGCGATCCCATCCTCAATTGTGCCACTAACATCCTCGCTTTCCCTTTAATAACTGTACCTAAATAGGTTTTGTCACCATGATCTTTTTCTGGATTAAATTCTTTGATGTAATAAGCTTTTTTTTCACCCAATCTGATTTGTCCACATGATAGTTTTGATTTTTTCAGTCACATAGCTTTTTATTTCACTATTGGTGCTAAGACAATCATGTAGATTGAAAGCTATGTATATTGACTATATTTTGTACTTCCATATTACCACTTTGACTTCTGGTTGTAATTTACGCCGAAGGCGTATTCACTATGAACATGCCCAACCTATAATATGCTATCAACAGCTCATTGCTTTCCGGAGACGATCAAAGTGATCGTAGCCATTAATTTTTTATGTCGCTCTTTTATCTTCGTTGTTCAAAGCGTATCTTATCTCCCGCTCACCGATGCATAGTTAAGTTCCCGTCCTATAGAAGTTAGCTATTGCAAGATGAGAAGAAGTGGGTTTCCTCCAGAGCTTGTCACACTGTTTCACCATATGCAAAAAACAGAAAATGCATAAAATGGGTTTGTTGAAAAAGTTTTAGAATCTTTCACACAAATGCAATTGGCAAGTGTAAAGCCAGAGACCTCAACCATTTCTCGCATCCTCCCTGCCTGCCGAAATGGGTGCTTTGGAACAGGCTATGCACACCACACCATTGATAGGATAGGGGTTTCGTAAGATGTTGTATTCACAACTGCCCTGGTAGACATGTATGCAAAATGCGGGTGCATAGACAAGGCACGTGAACTGTTTGACTTAATGCCTCAAAGAAATGAGTTCTCATGGAATGCCCTGATTGTAGGATATTCACAAAATGGATATGTTGAAAAGGCTTTAGAGATTTTTAGGCATATGTGGCTAACGGGCTTAAAGACACACTCTACAACCTTTGCCAGCATCCTTGCAGCCTGTGTCGAATGGGAGCTTTGGAATAGGGTATGGACATCCATCAAAGCATCTAAAGGATAGAGGAATTTGGTCAAATGTAGTTACAACCAAAGCGGTAGACATGTATACAAAATGTGGAAGCATAGACAAGGCACACAAACTATTTGACAATGTGCCTCAAAAGAAATTTGGTCACATTGAATGCTATGATTGGAGGACACGAACAAAATGGATTTGTTGACAAGGATTAAGAAACTTTCAAGAAAATCAAATCGGTAGTTGTAAAGCCAGCATTCTCCCCACCTGTCCCAAAATGGGAGTTTTGGAACACGGTATAGATTTGATGGAAGAGGGAATTTTGTCAAATATTATAGTTGGAAATGCTTTGATACACATGTATGGAAAATGTAGAAGCATAGACGAGGCTTGTGAACTGTTTAAAAAAGTGTATCAAAGAAATATGGTCTCATTTGCAGGATATGCACAAAATGGATTTTGCAAAGATGCTCTCATAATATTTGAATTAATGAAGCACTCTTGGAACATATCCTAACAATATAAGCTTTGCTTAGAACTGTTGTATGTGTATGTAGGGTTTAGTGGATGAGGGTTTATATATTTCAATAAGACGAGTAACCTTTATTGCATTACACTTAAAATTGATCATTGTGTGCATGGTTGAGGTTCTTGCCTATGCTGAGTACATCAAGAACACCCTAAACTTTATGATTAAGATGTCAATTAAACATGTGATGGTTGTGTGGATGTGTTTTTTGTAAACAAGATAAGTGAAAAAAAAATATAGTGGGTCAATCACAATGGATTCAAACCAACAAACATGTTATAACTTAGTACATATTCAATGAAAAATGACATGTCCTATGAAATTTCCAAGTGTTCTCCCCTGCCCCTCTCTCCTATAGAAATTCCACCTTCCTAATTAGTATAATTGTGAATGACATATCAAATGTTGTAGTTGCAAATGTTGGTATAGGAGCTCTATAATAGGGTATGACATCTATCACAACATAATGGAAGGAGATTTTTTTAGATGTTATGGATGCAATTTTAACTATTAATCTCTCTTCTCTCGATATCTATTTCATTTTATCTCTCTCTCTCTCTCTCTACCTCTCCCCTCTTTGTATATCCCTCTCTTTCTCAAGTCCTCTCTCTTTGTTCTTTAAGTCTCACTCTATATTTTCCTCTCTCTCCTTACCCCCCCTCTCTCTCTCTTCCCCCCTCTATCTCCCTCTTTCTATCTATATCTTTCCCTCTCTCTCTATTGCAACATAACATGAGCTTGTTGGTAATGGAGCTTAATTATCTTCTTCATTTAGAGGTTTTGTTTTGGTCGTGTTTGGATCCCTACAAAAGGATGCATAGTTGATTTGAAGCTATCACTTCTCCATTGAGACCTTTGTTGCACAAACATCATTTTATAAATGGCTTGCCAATTGACCTCATGTATTGCAAAATGTTTGCAAAAAGTAGACCCAATTTTTTCCTAATTGACCTTCCACAACTCTTCGGCGTACCCATTGCACACCAAGGTGCGATTGCTAGTACGGTATTCTATGTTTGTTTGGGTATACAAGTTATGTAGATCGCAGCATAGCTCATTAAGTTGTATAGAGACTAGATATAGCTGGAATGTAAACAATATATCTTGACAAATGAGTACCAGAATACTTGAATGCACTAATCTTATGTCACTTTGTTGGATTATTTGTGGAATTAAATTTTCTCGGAAATCTACCATTTTACAAATATAAATATATTTATATTGGAGTTCATATTTTCAACAATATATTTCCATTGAAGGTTCTTGTTTCCAAGATCACAATTTCCTTCTGGGTATCATTATCATTTTCAGACAGCTAAGATGAGCATTCAACATTCAAGTTCTTTAGAAGTCCTCCATGACCAATTGCCACTTTAAATCCCTTTTGAAAGGAGACAGTAAGGGCAAATTGATTTGGGAATCACTAAAATATTGAAATTGGTTGGGTCGAGTTTTCAGCTATACTTCAGAGTCCCATTCCCCAAGGAAAGTCACTATCAATGTATATTCGATACAAAAAAATTGATTCAAGGAAGATGGAAAAGGGAAAGAATTTTGTATACACCTTTCTGGCAAAGATAGGACTTGGGCAATCAATTTATGTTTTGTAAGCCGGTGATCACCCATTCCCAAGACCATTCCATATTATTTTATTTTTGTTCCCTTTCTTTGCTACTATTTTTAGCTATGATCATATATGCAGCTACTGGGTAATAACCTGCAACCCACTTTCAATTTTACAATATTAAGATACTGGGCTTGCTTCATATATTATTAAAATATACTTAGATATTACTGGAATGAACACTAGAAGGGAAATAGTAATAGCAAAATTGAAAATAGGTCAATTTTCCATAGCTGGGATAAGTGATAGTTGAAAGAGGCATCTGAGAGGAAACCTGTAAATTACAGAAGCTACTAAGTTGCAAGGTAAATACCGCAAGTTGAAGCAGGGTCAAAAGAAATATTGTAGCCTGTTATCATATATGAAATATCCATAGATAAAACCACAGAACCCAATGCCTTCATTTAACAGATAACAACAGAATTGTTTTAGAATGAAATAAAACACAACAGAAATTTATCCGGTCAAGTACATAAAAGCCTCACTGAAACCATGGCAAGTGACTTACCTCAAGATTCTGCACAAATTGTGTTCTGCTGTCAATGATGCCGATGATAAGGTTTTTAATTGTATTTACACCTTTTGACAACTGTTTGAATGCAGATTGACATTTTTTTTAAATTGCCTTTCCTTCTACATGTTGCTGCATGGACTACCCTGCGCTGTCAACATAGGTTCTGGAGCCAAACATTTATCGCCACCAACAACGTGGATACAAAATACAAATGGAAGTTTACATTAAAAAACATGTATGCCCTAACTCATCCTTGCTTACATAAAAGGGCATGTATGATATGATTCTCCAACATGTCCCGGTTGACCATGGCAACTGGTATATATAAATCTGTGCTGAATTAAAATGGTTATGCTTCCAGTATATTCTAATAAAATAAATATGTTGTTTGTATCATCATAAACTTTTCATAATTGCTGATTTTCTGTTTGTTTCTAGCAGTGGACTGGTCGCACAATTAGATTTCTCGTTTTTTGCTGCTTCGTATAAATGCAACTGATCACAATCGATCATGCTTGTAGAGAAGAAAGAGTTGCATAAAAATAGGATATTTTGGTGCAAAGCTTTTGATACCTTTTGATTATATTTGAAAATTGATTACTTGGTTTTCACTTATCTTTCATAGTAGCTTTTTATTGATTTGTGTCACATATTTAATTTGTGAACCTTTGTAATACTAATTAGTGTTAAATGACAGATACTAACAAATACACCGAATAAGTTAATGATATCTCAAAGGTAGATGTTTCCTGGGACTCAAGGAGTGCACCCTAAAAGAGACAAGAAGGATTCCCTATAATGTAAGAAAGACCAGGTAGTTACAGTGATATGCATGCTAACTATGTATTAAAAGTGGACCCTAAAATAGATGTCTTTTATACAAATATAGCAATTATAAATTAGATCACCAAATTAAAAACTTATATGACAATGAAAGTGAAGTTGAAAACTAATGCCTTGACGTTACATTCACCTCCAATGCTAATCAAGCTGTAAAAACGTAGGTATTCAAGAGTTAATGGCAAAGACAGTATCTCTTTGCATGTTGAACTGCCAAGCCAAAATTTTAACTTGTTCTTTCTCCCCCTTTGCACCTAGTCATTAAGGACAGGGATCTGCTCTGTTTCATTTTGAATTAAACTTCCTTTGCATTCTTTGCACAGGCTACAAGTATTTTTGTTATTAAAGAGTACTTTACAATGAACAACCAAGAAAAGGGCAGATTACATTTTTACAGTCCTATCTAGAGAATTATTATAATATACTAAGCGATGGAAAAGACTACAGAAATTTATCTTACCAAGTTCCTTATTTGTGAAGTTCAATATGTGTGCATAAACTTTACTGGTGTGCAATCATCAAATGAGATATATTTAGTTTTAGGTTAGATCATTCACGTGTGCAAGGATAATGACTCCATGCAATACAACTCATATATGTGGTTATATACATTCTTTTATCCATAAAGATGCATAACCTGGTGTGCAATCGTCAAATGAGATATATTTAATTTTAGGTTAGATCATTCATGTGTGCAAGGGTAATGACTCCATGCAATCTGAAATACAACTCATGTGGTGACATACATTCTTTTACTCGTAAAGATGCATAACCGTAGGATCGATGAATCACAGAAAATATAATTTATTTTTCCATTTTACGATCTGTTGTATTAGCATGACAGCCATATTAGCAGGAAAAGTTCGCTTATAGGGGCTTGAACTGGGTCATCCTTATGATAAGTGCCTCATTTTACTCTAGACCACAGCCTAATGGACATGATTATATATGTGTTACAAGATAGAATCACTTACATTCTAATGCTATCAAGCAGGCAGGTTACTTCATATATTTGCCTCCTACCCTTTTTTTGGAAAAATGGCTGTGTTGCATTCTGTTTTTTAGGTTCAAATAAAATAAAAACTTATGCTTAATCTTTACAGCTATGTCTAGAGTTAAATCAATAAAGGATCATCGGATAGAACCACCATTCTCCTTGATCAATATTCAAGAATGAAAATTAATCTTTAAACAATTATCAGGAAAATGACAAGTCTCGGCTACATCTACTCTCATTATAATAAGTTCAGTTACACAATTTCCAATGCAACCTTCTATACATTAACTTTCAATCTATATTTTTTCATTACCATCTTCATAGTATACGCTTTACAAAGTAATTCTAACTTAAATTACTTAATACATTCACAATTTTATGGTGTACAAGTGCAAGCTTGACATTCGTACACTACTGCATCAAGCGATTTTTCCATGTTACCAATATTATATTTTCTCACCTATAATTCCTTTGCTTAACACAAACTTTCTGCTTTCTACACTATGTACCTTTAACATAAGACCAACCATGCATTTATGATATAAGTCCACTAACTTCTTGTTTCAATGTGTAGAAACAAAAGAAATGAAAAAGCATTAAACTCTTTCCAGGTTCATTTTGTACAAGCAAAGGGAATCATCAACTACAAATTCTTCAAAATTGAAATCTTTACGAATCTTTCCTTCAATTAACTATAAACAAATATGTAATACAAACATTTTTCAATTGTTGTAGAAAATATTGTATGTATTTCAAAGCTGTATTACAACATTATATAGACAGTAAAAAATCTCCTTAGCAAGTTAACTTACATATACATTTCTATCGGTGTAATCCTTGAACCTCCTCCTGGTGCAATTGCTAGTATATTTCTACCACTTTTCTACGGTACAACTTAATATTCTTCTCTCCAAAAAATATCTTTAAAAAAAGCCACAAACAAACAAATTAGTCTCTTATAAATCTGCATTCCTCTGTTCACTCTGCAGAAGCTAATTGTGCCTTGTTTTCCTTCCAAGAACGCTAGTGAACGTTATTTTCAAGCATAAATTCTACTTGCTGCCATTCACATTTGAGTTAAAGCAGAGTCCTGTCTACTAACTTGTGAATATGAAGCTCAGCATTTTTCAAATTGCAAAACAGAAGAAAGTAAGTAGTCTCTAAAGAATCCTGCTTTTTAGCTGATGTATACAAGATGCAGATTTTCAATTGCAAGAGTCTGAGCGTTAGAGCTGCTGCACTGCTGAAATTCTTAACCCCACCCATTCAGGAAATTTGTAAATCGGATCTGAAATTGCCCTAGGATCAGCAAAACCCCATCTTTTACCAGTTTTATGACACCTTTGCAAGAAGTGCTAAGCTGCTTAAAAAATGTGAAAATGCTAGCACTTTTAACCTGCCCCTCAGTTATAGGTATGCTATTATCAAACTTAAAAGGAGATTACTAACTTCCTGATGTTAATTCCTGCCCACATATTGCTTGGTGCCAGAGGACTTTTGGCAGATCTGAAAAAAAATACCCATCGGAGGCTTCAGATACAAGTAGGGGACTGAATGAGTCCATCTTCAAACACGCTTCCATGCTTACAAATAATCCTTGCCAAAATACCATGATTCTTCAACAAATGGGTTTTAGATGATTTGTTTGACTGCACTGAAATTGTTGGAGATTCCACAAGCTGTAGTCATCAAAATGGTTCTGGAAAATCTCAATATTTCATGGGTTTGGTGAAAGTCATTTAGGATTTGAAGGAGCTTTTGTTCAATAGTGAGGTGTCTACCGTGGGGTTGCAGTATATGCGAGGTGGTGGTAAAACGACATTGGCCTTGGCTCTCTGCAATGATTCTCATTTAAAGGTGAAACAGGCTTCCCCTTATTTTAGGTCACGTTTCCCTGTTGTTTTAATCTTTTATTTGAAAGGTACCCTGTGTGAAATTTCTGGGGCCTCTACCTTGAATGCCAACATATGACAAGATTTTGGGCATTTTTTCTTTACCCTTTGTCTGTGGAGAAGAGGAGACTACTTAACTTTTAACATCCTTTCAAGCCAAATGGTATCTAAATTTTAAGGATGATAGTTCTCTAGACCTTCCACTGTTGCTCTCTTTGTGCCATAATTGAATACCATGAGAAATTTCAGTTTCTTCATGGATTTCAAAAAAATACCAGAGCCTCTGCTTCCAGAAATCTTATCGTTTACCACTGATTGTCCTCCATAGAGCCTGCATGTACAAATCGGAAAAGATTAAGTTAGAGAATTCTTCAATGGCCACAAATCCTACTTGTTTGGGTTAAGTTCTCGTCCTATTCAGGAAGCTGCAAAAATCTATGCTTCATATTATATGAATAATTGCATGTGTTCGAGTAGGATTTTTATCATTTAAAAATTGTTCTAACAGCTACTAGAAATTAATGAAGGCATCATTAGGGATTGGGGTTGGGGCAAGCATGATTTTCTCCTCCCACAAAATTGATTCTTACTACTAAACAAATTAATTGCTTTATTATTTTGTTTCTTCTTTTAATATGATTGAGACTTTAGAATGTGACATATTCTACCCACCCATTTTTTAAATATAATATTATTCTGCCATTGACATTTGAATTGAAGAAGGTTCCTGTCTAATAACTTGTGAATATGCAGCTCAGCATGTTTCAAACCGCAAAACAGAAGAAAGTAAATAGATTGTAAGAATCCTGCTTTTCATCATTTTTGGTGATATATACAAGATACAGATTTTCAATTGCAAGTGTCTGAGCGTTAGAGCTGGTGCCTGCTGAAGTTTTTAACCCCAGCCATTTAGGAAATTTATAATTATATATCGGATCTGAAATTGCCCAAGGATCAGCAAAATCCCATCTTTCACCAGTTTGACAAGACCCTTGTAAGAGGTGCTAAGCTGGTTAAAAAATGCCAAAATACTAGCATTTTTAACCTGCCTCTCAATTATAGGTATGTATGCAGATTCTTAAAAGGAGATTAATGACTTCCTGGGGTCAATTCCTGCTCAGATATTACTTGATGCCAGAGGGCTTTTAGCAGATCTTAAAAAACTTTACCAACCGGAGACTGTAGATTGATGCAGACAGTTCTCTACATCTCATCTGCAACTTGTTAAACTCACTTCAGATAAGACAAACGCAGCAGACTGAAAATAATAATGCAAAAGAACATACAACTCTCAATAATATCCTTTAAAAAACAGAGCAGTTATACAAGATCTGACTTATAATATGACAGAATAATTTTAACTTTTATATATCCGAACTCTCCATCTAGCAAACATGCTTTTCTGAAAATACAGTGGAAGAGCTCCCTGTAGGCTGCGACAAATATGCAGCGAGGGCCTGTTATTTCCCAGAAAAAAGGTTCGTAGCTTTCAACCAAAAACTCTATCTTTTCCCCTCTAATCTCCAAAAACCAAAAACTAACTATAAACTCAAAAACATGAGTTTAATCCCTTCTAACCTTCTAATTCCCAAAATAGCAAATAGTTCCTTATTGTTCTCTTATTCCACATTCTGAAAACAGAGCAGTTCAACAAAAAAACAGAGCTGTTGACAAACTGCTATTTTTAGAAAAACAAAATCCTAAAAAGACTGAACAGTACACTTAACAAACAGGATGTGGAAGGAGTCTTCATTGAAGGCGCTCTGCATCATCCTCCCCATCTCTTAGAACTTTAGGGCTTCCTTGTGCAAGGTCATATGGTGTACTAGTTCTGCTGTACTTAAGCATGTCAGCCTCTATGATCCAAGTGTTGTAGGAATCAGACAGCCTTCCCATTTAACGAAATACAACTCATATGCCTTAGATTGTGTAGCAGCCGATTTGGTATCAACACTTATTCAACTTGCTCTCTTTTCTTCTTCAGTAAGTGTTTGATGCAGTTGTTGTTTTCCTTCTGATACTGCTCATCATTCATTTGATCATCTTTTGTCCCAGCAGAGTATGAATGAAGGTTATCAACATTAAAAACAAGATCAATGTATAAGTTCTCAGGCAAATCAATTAGGTAAGCATTCTCATTTATCCTCTTCATTATTTGGCAAAGACTGATTTTCATGGGTTTCAACTTGTTGTTGGTACCTTGAGGATACCTCTCCTTACACAAATGTACCATCACCATTTCTCCCTCCTGAAAAAGTTTTTTTCCCCTATGTAAATCAGCCTTTTTTTATATTGTTCATTCATTGTCTGCAATTTGTGCCTAATCTGTCGATGTACCTCTTGAATGCTCTCTACAAAATCTATAGCATATTGGCTATTATAGGCAGATCAATTAAGTCTACAATTCCTTCAGGATTTGTACCATACAAAATTTGAAATGTTGACTTACTCATAGATCTGTTTATGCTGGATTTATGGGAAAAATCAGTTTGGGGAAGCACCAAATCCCAATGTTGAGGATTGCCACCAACTATGCACCTCATTAGATTGCATAGGCTCCTATTCACCACCTTAGTTTGAGGCTGGTATGCTGAACTGAATTGCAACTCGTCCAACATTTTCTAGAAAATTCTCCAAAAGTGGCTTAAGAACTTAGTGTCCCTATCACTGGTTATAGTTTTTTGAATACCATGCAACCACACTACTCTACGGAACAAATGTGACTTGACTCACATGATTTGTGTTCTTACAGGGTATGAAATGGCCCTTTTTTGTGTTCCTAATTCTAAGTTTGTGGGTGTATGAATTGCTTCCTAGCCTTGGGTGGCATTTTCAACTTTCTCATATTGCCATTTCTTCCTTTCATTCCTTGCATTCCATCTCACTTCTCTCTTGTGCATCTTTGGACTTTCGTCTATTCACCTTGCACCCTAACTCCTTGACCCTAGATTCTTTGCTCGCACATTCCTATTTAGACCTTCAGTATGACAACCTACTTATGCTAAAGTGTTAGCAAAGTATCTCGACCCTCGAAAATCTGGACCCAACCATATAGCACCTATTGGCATGTGAATCCATGGACCTCCACTGTGTTGCATCCTAGCACTTCGGAATCCCATTCCTCAAACCCTCTATATCTGCCTTTCATAGTATTCTCTATTTTGTTATCTGGTAAGCATTTCCTAAACCCTTGCCTTCTAGCATGCAATTTAACAAAACCTTTTTGTTCAAACAAATAAATTCACCAATTATCAAGGTCGATGAGAGATGCCATTAATGGGCCCAAATTTGAATGTAAATTGATAGGAAACTCTCAAACAACTTCTAGCACATATGGGCCCACACTAGGTATTTCAACTCATATAAGGCAAGCAATTTCATCAATTTGGATAATCTTTTATCATCTCACCAGCACACCCAAACCCTAGTTCAAGCATTTGTGTTTAGTTATTGGACCTAAGGATGAAAACCCATGGATTTAGGGATCAAAGGATGAAAAGTCTTTGGTTTTTGGAGGGCAGCTTCATACAAATGTTGTAGCTTCAACTTGGAGGACTATAGCAATGTTTTGGATATTTCAATAGTTTGATCAATTTTAAAATATCTTTGTAATTAGTGCAATTTTATTTGTCAGCAAATAATTGTATCAACAAGTCTATGTAATCATTTGAATGAAAGGTGTAAATGAAACACTTTGTTCCGACTAGCTTATTTATGTAAATTTGTTTATTTTATGTGGCCATTTTAGATCTAAATATTTTATATGAATGTTTTGGTTGATTTCATTGCATTATTTCAGATCTAAGCAATCTATATGAATATTCTAGTTAAAGGTCATTATAGTGTTATTAGAGCTTTAATCTTTCTAGTTTGTAAGGTAAATCAATTTGTGGATGTGTCCTAGTGAGAGAGAGATTAGATATCAAAGAATGGAGGAAAAGAAATTGCAGGCACCAAATTTAGAAGAGGATATGGCAAAGGGAGGAAGAGAAAAGTACAAATTAACAACTGAAGAAATCGAAAACTTCTTCTAGGACAACATGATTAGATTGCACCAAAGACAGGATGGATTGACATATCTAATGGTGTAGATGTTGCATGCTTTAAAACAATTGAAAAACTAAGAGCCATGTTGCATGCTTTAAAACAATTGAAAAACTAAGAGCCTACTAAGGCATCTCAAGGAGAAGGGAGTGCATCTACAATTAAAAGTTTTGGGGTTGATTCCATGTGAAAACTTCTTCTAGGACAACATGATTAGATTGCACCAAAGACAGGATGGATTGACATATCTAATAGTGTAGATGTTGCATGCTTTAAAACAATTGAAAAACTAAGAGCCATTTTGCATGCTTTAAAAGAATTGAAAAACTAAGAGCCTACTAAGGCATCTCAAAGGAAAGGGAGTGCATCTACAATTAAAAGTTTTGGGGTTGATTCCATGCGAAAACTTCTTCTAGGACAACATGATTAGATTGCACCAAAGACATGATGGATTGACATATCTAATGGTGTAGATGTTGCATGCTTTAAAACAATTGAAAAACTAAGAGCCTACTAAGGCATCTCAAGGAGAAGGGAGTACATCTACAATGAAAAGTTTTGGGGTTGATTCCATGCTAAAACCATCAAAACCCATGTTTTTGGAAAAGGAGGTAGAGTAAGAACAAGCGCCTAAAGGCTCCTTGGAAATTGACAAAGTTTTTGAAGGATGCCAAGGGAATTGATAGTATTTTTTTGTCACTTACCTAGACATCATCAATAGAAGGACTTCTAAGAGAAGAACCCTATATAGCAACAAAAACAATGGGAAGATAATACTACAACAAAGAGTATGTAAGTTGAATGCTTCCACCTTTGATGGCAGCAACAAGATTTCTACTTAACATGGTTACAAAAATAGCAAATTTATTTCACTCCAGTCCCATGGAGGAGGAAGATGTAATGAACAACCCCAATTTTTTTTTGAAACTTGTTACCTCAAAACAGAATGGAATGCTAAGAAACGTTCTTTTCACTTTTTGATCACCAAGTTCCTAGTGTGGGCGAGGTGAGAGCATACAGTGTTCAGGATTACAAATTCTTTTGAAAATAAGCAGCTGAAAGTAGTATCCACTTTTTCAATGGGGATAGCCACCACTTCTACTTTTCAGTAGGAAATCTTATACAATAATGAAAATGCAAGCAGCTCTTCCACTTTTCAGTGGTGAGTAAGTACAACAAAAGAGAAACTTTTCCACTTTTCAATGGTGAGTGAATACAACGAGATGAGAACAACTCTTCCACTTTCAAGTGGTGAGTGAGTGCTACAAGTCACTTGTTCAGTGGGGTAAGTATCAACAAATAACAAGAGCAAGTCGTTGGTGGTACTACCATCTAGTGTTACAATCCAAGGTGTAAGAAAGGAATGACTTTGGCGGTATGACCATCCAAAACACTTACAACATTAAGTCAATAAGCATATTTAGCTCAACATAAATATGTCAAACAATGATATATTCATTGTCATAAAGTGCTGATAAAGATTAACAATGTTGATACAATATAAATTGTTGTAATATCCCCAAATGTTGCCAAATATTATGTAATTTGGTGAAATCAAGTTCTCAACAAGAGATATACCTTAAACAGATGCAAATGGTGAAAGTTGCAGGTCTGGTATCCTCTGTAACTTGCTGTTTCAGTGCTAGACAGCGAAGGATTTCACTAAAAAATAACCATCATTTCATTCCCAAACACCAACAAACACTTTCTACATGGAAAGAGCACTTAAAACCTCATAAACAAACACCCCCAAAGCTCTACAAAGATGCTACAACAGTCTGATGTCAAAGTTTTAAGCTTGTACAGGTCTGACATACATCAAATCAGCAAGTTGATTGCTCAGAAATCACAAAGAATGCATACCTAGTTCATCAAAGGGCAACATGGTCTCTTGTAAGTAGTTCCCAATGCAATCCCTTCATCCAACAACACAAAAGCCTAAGGACATTGCAGGTCTAAATATCACTGGATAGACTGTTGCATGTGTAGTGTCAAGTCTGTTATGACAAGGAATGTTGTTGCAGGGTTTGATATACAACTATTGTAGGTCAAAACAGCCATGATGAATCATCAAACTCCATCCAACCACCAAATATCACCTCCTGACCACATCCAAAATCTCTGCAAACATTCATCAAACATAAATCCCAAAATCTGCAATCAAAATACTTTGAATTATCTTCTTTTTTGAAACCCTGGAACTAAAACTCCGTTGAAGCACAATGTGATTCCTAAATAGAACCACTTCACTAGCTAGGGATTATCATTCAAATCCTAAACTAGGAATCAAATTAGGGTTTTTGTCCTCAAACAATTTTTGGGAGAGCTCGCAAGTTCAATCCAACAACATAATAATCAAGGTTATCGGGAGATGCATCTCCGGCCCCCTGGGACGCGTCTCCAATACTGGAGACATGCCCATAGACACCCCCTTTTGTAGGTCGCCCAAACTAAAAATGGCGTCTCCTAAAATGAAAACCTTTTTTTTTAAACATTAAAAGTTAAAAACTTAAATGTTAAAACCTGTGTTCCACGGCGTTTCGAGGACAGGGACGGGAGGATGACAGGGGACGCGTTTCGGAGATGGCAGTCCGAGGGCCGGTTTTTGGGGATAGCGAGGGGATGACGATATATGAATTTTTCAAAACATATATATATATATATATATATGTGAATTTTAAAAAATATATTATATATAAAGAGAGAAATAGAGCAATTTGAAATATCAAATATGTGCAACAATATCAATATGACAATATGTCCATAGATAAAGAGTATAACATTAGTATAACAGCAGTATAGCAGCAATATAACAGCAGTATAACAACAATATAAAGTATAAAGGTAAACACTAACAGCAATAACTTAACTATTAAATATAAAAGCATTTTGTTCAAGTTTTAAAACTAAAGTTAAATAACTCAAAGACCAAAGTCTCAAACTTTAAATACAACAATCTATCAATGACTCAATCTATGACACTATGCCTCATTTGAGCTATCAATATCAAAAGCACTATTTGTGTCACTATCACTCTCTGCCTGAAGTGGATCATCCAAAGGAAGCCCAACCATTCCCAATTGCTTTTACTTATTCATATACTTGTAATTCCTTTCTTATACTTATAAATTATTAAATTATAATTTAATAAATTATACTTATAAGTTTATATGTTATAAACTTGTACTTATTAAATTATAATTTATAATGTTTCACTTGGAAAACATTTTGAATGGGGATTAAAAAACTATTTGCTTTAACTTTGAGTCTTTTACCATTCACAAAAATCACTTGGTGATTAAAACGACTAGACAAAAATAAAAAATCAAAGTAATTTATATTTAATCTAACAAAAATCTAAGCATTTTTAACTTTGATGCCATGGGGGACGCGTGGGTGTTTCCAGTGGACTCCTAGCCGTCCCCTAGTCGTTTTGGGGACGCCTAGGCATCCAATTTCATTTTGCAACCGTCCCCTTTTTTGGGGATGCATTTCTTGTCGTTTCCTAGTTATCAAAAATCAGAGGGGATGCCTGGGGGATGTCCCCTAATGTCCCCCCGTCCCCGAAATGCCACAGGACGGGGACGTAGGGTTTAGGGAGGGGATGCATCACTGTGGAACACAAGTTAAAACTTAAAAAAAATGCTCATTCGTCAACTTCTGCATTCAAATGATAAAGGGGAGCTGCGACTTCTGCATTCAAACAATAAAGGGGAGACACAACTTTTGTGGAGGAGGTGCGCTCCATATCAAAACCCGTCATTTCTATGATTGAAACAACACTAGATTGCCAACCGCCACTAGGTATTTCGTCACGATACAACTTTGAACAAAGATTTTGATTGCCTGTGAAAATGTGAAGAGTGAAGCCTCACAATACAACGCTGAATTTTTTTTGTTATCAGTTATGACTTATGCCTCATGTTAAATGAATAAAAAGTAAGTAAAATACTAAAAACAAAAAAATTAAAAATACCTTGCCTCATTGATGCAATTTATTATTTTAAAATTTACAAGTTACATACATCTATAATTCTATAATGATATTAGCCTAAATAACAAAATTATTAAAATATGAAAGAGAAACTTGAATGTTAAAAATATTGTCTAAGATTGTGTACACAGTTACGCAATATACTACATACCTATCCTTCATAGAGATTGTAAAACCAAAACATCAAAAGGACATAGCCGCCATTCTATGTATTTTTATTTTTAATAAAAAACTACCCTTCAAAATAATAATGCAAGTGTAGGAAAACAAAGCAATGTTTTTCTTTAAGCGCCTGCCATTGCATCAAAAACATTTCTTATCCCAAATTTCCTAACCCAAAGCTACATTTCTTATGCCACATTTCTTTATGGACTGCTAGGGTGTCTCTTTTTTAACTAAATGGACTGAAGTTTGAAGTTTCCTAGTAATAATTTAAATAAAGTGATATGGATATCCGATATGCTGCTAATAATTTTTTATTTTTTTGTGTAGAATGTCAAGTGGGGGAAAACAAGGCTTGTACCCATTGTGGAAGTATTTTGATCATGTTTTAGGGCTGAAGGGTTCAAGTGGAACAACCACGATCACATGTAATTTTTGTCAAATGTCATGGCAAGGTACTTACACGAGGGTGAGGGCTCATTTACTTCACATACCTGGAAAAGGTGTTGATCCTTGTCCAAATGAGGTACAATGATATGATGATGTGAAGGATCAAGAAAGGGCTAATGGGAAAGTTTCTAATTTGAGCTCTCATGTTTCAACGACAGGGGCAACTGTTGCAACTCAAAATCAAAATAGAGAGGCATGTACTAGCAAAATGTTCTCGCAAGAGACCACACATTGGTAGCTCAAACCCCATTGGAAGATTATTTGATGTGCAAGGTCAAAAAGTGGTTGATGCAGTGATTGCACGCTTCTTTTATGCAAATGGAATACCGTTTAATTTTGCTCGCTCACCTTTCTATAGAGAGATGGTCCAAGCTATCATTAATGGACCAGCTGGGTATAAATCACTTAGGTATGAAAAGATTCGCACTACTCTAATTGATAAAGAAAAAATTCAATTAGAGCAACAAACTACACCAATGAAAAGAGTGTGGGCTACAAAAGGATGCAGTATCATCATGGATGGGTGGATAGATGCTAGAAATCATCCACTACTTAATATCATGGTAACATGCAACAAAGGACCTTATTTTTTGAAGGCAATAGATTGTTCAAGGCAAGAAAAAATACAGAGTTTCTTCTTAACCAGCTATGTGATGGCATTGAGGAGGTGGGGGCATCACATGTAGTCCAAATTGTTACGGATGTTGCCCTTGTTTGTAAAACAGTAGGCATATTGGTGCAAAAAAAGTACAAGCATATATTTTGGGCACCATGTTGTGTGCATTTGTTGAATAATGCACTCAAAGATATTGGCAAGTTCTAGTGGATTTCAGATATCTTAGAAAAGGGTAGAAAAATACAAATGTTCATATGTAACCATCACCACACACAAGCCATTTATCGAAAAATTTCCAAGGTGGAACTTCTCAAACTCGCTGATACATGGTTTACTTCTTATTTTGTTCTTCTTGACCGTTTTGTGAGTCAAAGGAGCTTTGTGTTCCATAGTAGTTAGTGATGCATGGGCAGCTTGGAGGCAATCTACATCAAATACTACAGTTGAGGTGAGAGGAATGGTCCTTGATAACCATTTTTGGGTTGATGTTAAATTTTTTGTGAACTTTATTAAGCCCATATGTGAGGTGATCAAATTTGCAAATTCAGACAAGCCATGTTTGAGAGAATTTATGAAGAAATAGATTCCATGTGTGAAAGAGTCAAGAAAATAACAGATGCAAAAGATCTTTCTCTATATCCTTTGATTGAAAGAAAAGTTACATAGAAGATGGAACACACTTAACACACCCCTTCATTGTGCTACCTATGCCTTAAATCCTAAATGGCATAATCTACAAGTGACCAATAAGAGGCCTCCATATGAGGATAGAGAGGTAATGAAGGGATTTTGGGCTGCAACAAAAAAGATTTATGGCTGAGGTGAGGAAGCTTCAATTATGAGGAATCAATGGAATAAATTTTCATGTGGGCATGGTGATTTTTCTTCCGTGGAAGCTTTATATGATATGCAAGCAAAGAAAGAACCTATAGAGTGGTGGTGGAACCATGGAGGTGAACCCCCTAAATTAAAATCATTTGCTATAAGATTACTCTCACAAGTAGCCAACTCTTCATCTTGTGAGAGAAATTGGAGTACTTATGGTTTTCATTCACTAAAGAGGAACCGATTAGGGTCAAAGAAAGAAGAGAACTTGGTGTACATTCATAGCTCACTTTGTCTTCTCTCTCATGTAGATCCTGGGTACAAGGAGTGTCCTTCACCAAAATGGGACCAAATTTCACCTGAAGGAGAAGTTGCAGCCATGGTGGATGAAGTGGTTGAAGCAAATGGCCTTAGTGATTTACCCCCAGTTCTACTACCAGTAGAGGAACCTGAGTTTGAGAGTGATGAGTATTTGGAGAGCATCATAGCTGAGGACCTTGATATGGATGATCATGACGTAGAAGTGTAGATGATAGATTTCTGATTTTTGTTTTTTGTTTGTGTATCAACCTATCAAACTATCAACATTTCTGAATTTCAATATGTAATTGAATATTAAATATGTAATGTCAAATGTGAACTATGAAGTATGAACTCTTTGACTCTTTAACACAATGACATTTGTGTATTTAAACTTTAAAGTTAATGTTCATTGTTTTTGATAAGGTAAGTAAGGTTTTGAAAGGACCAAGAACCTTTTACAGAACTAAGAAAATGACACTTCCAAACAACAAAGTCTCAAACTTTTCCAACTAAACAAAGAAATAGCACCAACGGAAATACCCCAAAATATAGCAAAAACAAACACGACCTAGTCACTTGGTCACCAGATAACTAGGAGAGATAGCACACTGAAAACCAACAATGGTCCTAAGACAAAGACAAACTAACAACTCGTTCCAAGCACCAAAACTAGGAACTACAGAACCCTTAGGACAAACAACAGTCCTAAGTCAAGTATAGTAAAGGCCTTGAGCCAAGAAACAACCCATAACATAAGTCCTAAAAGACTGCCTGAAACAACCAAGTCACAAACCACTTGCAGCAGTTGGACTGCGACAGACCTTCCGCTCAAATTAGTCAAAACTAAGCCTAACGGACTTCCACCAAAAGAGGGGTAAGAGTCACAAATTGTTGTAGAGATACGTTCTTCAAACTGCACCAACCAGCCAGACACCAACCTTGAAACCACCTCAAAAGGATGGGGCTCCCCTCTATAGGAGAGGAAGAAGTGGGGACCATTGTTACAATCAATGTTGTATTAATCAAGAGGAATGAGAGTTCCTTATATAGATTACAAGAGACGATGTTTCTAAAAGAAACAATCGTTAAGTTAGAAAAAGCAACGATGAGATGACCATTACAACATAAATAGAAAGATATTATTCTAATACCCTCCCTTAATGGTCATCATTCTAACTACCTAGAGAGAACAGAGAAGGGTACCCCCTTCTTCTCAAAACGTTGCTGCAACAAAAGACAAGAGCCTGCCACTGACTCAGAGTTGAGATGAATCGCCACCAACCCTCCCAAAACCTTAACTTCTAGAAATAAATAACACCAACAATCCAACCCGGTTGGAAACTGCCCTCCCTCGTAAATCCAGACATACCGAGAATAGCTGCTACGATTTTGAGGAAAAATCAGCAAACCCTCCAATCTTCTGCAGATGGACATGATGCCCCAGAACAGACTCCAAGAAGCCAGATGTGCAGATGTTCGCCCCAACTACGACCAAAAAACTGACTGCACCAAACCACGATTTTTGAGGAAAAAACCGCCAAACCCAAGATTACAAATCATTGTTTTTTCGGGAAAAACGGTAAAAACCAGAGAGCCCTCCCGAATGACAGAAACCCTGACAAGGGTATACAGGAGAAAAACTCTTAATTTTTTAGGACAAAATTATAAACCCTCCTGGAACCCAGAAGACAGATTTTTTTTCTTTTACGGGACAAAAAAATATTTAAAAACCCAAAACATCGATTGTCGGCTTGAAACACAGAGGGTTTGGAACCCTAATTGCCAAAGAACAGAAGAAATCTGCACAAAAATTGAGGCATGGAAAAACGGCTAACCTTAAAATCTGAGACCGACCCGCTTGAGCCTCAAAACCCATCAAGAATTTGCAATCAAAAAATTGACTTGATCCTCAAGGGTTAAAACCCTAGTCGGTTGCACGCCCTAAACACCAGAAAGTTTCCACAAGTTGCAAAAAAAATGGCTTGAACTTTCACAAAAGCCGCCAAAGAATAAAACAAAACCCTTAGGCTGCGGAGAAATTCGCGGCTTCAAAAATGAACCCAAATGAGGGTAAAATATCGGCACATTTTGCATGTCGCGGTAAGCAAGATCCGCAAAAATCGTGGACTAAGATCCCTCGACGCCACCGTAGACTTCAATACAACACACCAAGAGAATAAAGTCACACGAAATGGGTACTCTAAAACACGCCCGTAAAACACAAAAACACGCCCGTAAGAAGAGGTTTTCCGGGTCGACGACAAAGATAGAAAACACATCCGTAAGAAGAGCCTTCAATAATGCCGATGGAGATCGCGAACCGTAAGTCACCCGGATTTTTCCTAACAAAGACGCTGACCGTAAGAAACTAATCTACACCTGTGAAAAATTACTTAATCTCAAAACACGCTTAGGGAAGAAAACGCGATCTTCAGGTGAGGAATAAACACTGAAAACCCTCGATTTTCAGCCACGAAAAAATCTTTACAGGAAGCCCACAATTTTTTTTCAGGAGGAACCAGAAAAAAATTTCAAAATTTTTCACTCACAAAAATCTTCAAAAGAATTTCAGAGAAGATTTATCAAATTTTTAATTCAAGAGGAACAAAAAAATCTAAAAAGATTTTTATGAATTAAAACTTCGATTTTGAGCAATCTGGCTCTGATACCATGTTACAGAATCGATGTTGTTCTATATTAATCAAGAGGAACAAGAGTTCCTTATATAGAGTACAAGATACGATGTTTCTAAAAGAAAAAATCATTAAGTTAGAAAAAGCAATGATGAGATGACCATTACGACATAAATAGAAAGATTATTATTCTAATAACCATAACTACCGAAGAAACCTCCCTCTAGAGCAAGCATGCACCCCCTCGATAGGGACCAACCAAGGAGAGAAGCACTTCCCACCATCTCTACAATCTCCAGCTCCACCTCAATAGCAGAGGGCTCCACCTTAATAGGAGTAATATTCACCTCTATTGAATACAACAATTGTAGAATATGGTAGCAAGCAAGAACTCCAGCAGAACAGGAAAACACCTCCTCCCAAGGTGACCAGACCGAAGGAACAATAGGATGGACAACACTAACCTCCTATCCAACAACAAGATCAATCCATAACACAGTATAACTATCAACTCTTTCCTCGAAAAAAAACACCATCCACCACAAGGGGCAACCAATAAACCAAGGGAACCCCCAAAAATAGAAGACCCACTGCAAGCCACAAAGGAACCCTTCCAAGGCAAAAAAAAGACCACAATGGGAACCAAGCAACTCCAAGCCACACCACGGTAGCAGGTAACAGAGAGAGAAGCAAACAACACCCCAACAAGGTAGAACCCCCTCCCCCAACCAAATACAACCGCCAAAACAACCACTTCCACCAACCAAGAAGCCATTCTGAAGCACAAACCTCCTCTCCCCCCCACCCAATTGACATAAGGTAAGGTCTCCAAAACCACCAAAGGAACAAAGGAACTTTCAAGAAAGTTCCCACTACACACCTCTACAAAAGGAGGTCAACAACGTGCAGCTTCACAAAACTAGGGAACCATCCCCACAAAGGAGCAACAGTAACAGTTATGACAGGATCCACCACAACCCTCACTTCAGGAAAAGTAGCCCAATAGATCAATATACCCCAACCACCAAGGCTGACATAGAAAATCATATAGAAACTCCTTCAAAAGTAGAAAGCTCCAAAGAAATTCCAAAAATGATCTCAGAACCACCATAGAGTCTGTGGAACCCGTGGGAGCATGAAAAAAAACTGCAAGACCTAGGAGCAACAGAGCAGCTCACATAAAGCAAGCATAACCCAAGGCATACCCAAAGCAAACAACACCATGAATCCAAAGACCACCAAATGTGGAAAAAGGAAACACGGGGTAAGAACAAGACTACTACAAAGAAGCGGAACAATGACAGCCCCAACAATGCAGAAGTAAAGACAAAGTAAAAACCCACCATCGCCACAAACCCACGGGGGCTTGTGAAAGAGTAGAACAACCCTCAGTTGCACGGCAAGGGCAAGAACATGGGACTCGAACAATGGGAAGCCCATCAAACCAAATCTGACCTAGCCACCAGAGGAGTGAGTAACCAGAGGGCCACCAAGAACAATTTCCACAAAAAAATGCACGAGCCACAACCCATCAAGCACAAGAAACTCCAGCAAAGGCCATAACACAACATCTGCAACCTCCAGGAACTCACCATCACCATCAAAATTTGCATCTTCTCCCTTGTCAATGCCTTCAAATTTCAAAAAACCGGAAGCGCGCCCATTCCTGCACTTAGCTCCGCTCTGCTTCATTTTTCATTTTCAACTATTAGTTAATGTTCATTGTTAAACTTTACCACTGCTCTTGTTTTGAAAGTTCAATGTCATGATTTTTTCTATAAATTATTAATTTATTAAATTATATTTATATTAAAAAAAGATGGCATCTCAAAGTACCCCTGTCTCCTATTTTCAAAAAAAGTCATACCAGTTCCAATCTCCCATACTACTACCAATACCAGTCTCCTGGAAACGTTGATAATGATATGTGCAATCTTCAACATAACCAAATGAGACTCCAACACTTCCTTTTATAGCTTTTTTTTGTTGCTTTTTAAAAAAAAAAGACTATTTTTGTTGCTTTTTTGAAGATTTTTTTGCTTTTTCTCTGCTTTTTGAAAAAAAAAACGGTTTTCCTTTTTTCGTTGCTTTTTTCCAAAAAAAATGATTTTGCTTTAAATTAGATAATTCATTATGTTCAAACATTTAATCACCTCTCTAACAAGCTATTACACTAAGTTGTCCTTTAATTATTTCTCAACATTAGACAACATTAGTGAAATATTAATTAAATAACTTAATAACTCACCCAAGTTGTGGAAAGTATTGAAATTTGAATCCAATTCTGACCACCCCATGATGAAACCGAAGCCATAGAAGGATGATTGAAATCAACTTGGTGACTTTCTAAAAATAGCCCGCTCTTCCAAAAAGTTTGGAGAGCACCCAAAAGGTCAGAAATTAATTTCAAAAGCATTTAAGGGCTCCAACTAACCTACTAAACTCAAACCCAGGAACAATTGCTCTACAAGACTAATCAAATGTTTTTTCAAGAATATTGGAGTTCTCCCTAACTAACCAATTAGCCTCTGGAAGACTTGGAAATTGACTAAATGTGCATGAATTGTCTAACCACCAGAAGGGGACATTACAGTCCTCCCTCCCCAAGATTGCTTGTCCTAAAGCAATCACAACTAAATCTTGATTGATCTTAGATAGATCCAAAGAAATTACAGGACCCCAAATGAGTCTAAAGAATGCTTCCCTGTGATTTTGGTGCTCTACACTGATGTAACTAAAGATTTCCAAACTAACATTTGTGGTTTCCCTGTGAAGCAATCTACCAATCTCACAAATTCTTGGATCCAAAATCATTGTATCGTCAAATAATCTGGAGGAGAGAGAATGAGCATACCTCAACAAGTCATCCATCTCAAAATTGATGTTGTGGGAAAAAATATGAATTGTTCCTCATTAAAAGAACACAAATCAACTTGTATTCAAGCCAAAAACAAATTGTTACAGTCATAAGTCACTTGATTTTCTACCCCAAACAAACTTATGATGACATCAGTATTCAATTTTTTTGACTAAAACCACTTTCCAACATACTCCAATAGTCTAGTGGTCCCAAAACACTCAATTTTGCAGCTGATCAAACATATAAATAACAACTCATAATCTGATTTTATCAAAATCAGCAACCTTGAAGTAGGACAACTACATAAATGCAATATCTTTGCAAGGACATGAATGGTGATCATTGAAATGCTCAAAATCACCTTGGAAGAGGTTGAAAAAGGCTCCCAAACAACCTCCAACTGACAGTTCCTCCATCCCTTGACTGAAATTCTTTGCCAACCTACATGAATGTGAGCAAACCAAAGTATGGGGTGGTTGATCTGCAACAAAAGAACAGAATCAAAACTAAAAATTTGAATTATTTTTTCCAAGGAGCATCTCTCAAGTCATCGAAACCTTCCTACATACTTTGTTGGCGACCTCTATCACAATTTTGAAGGAATGAAGCAACTCCACCATGCTTATGTTGCGCAACTCTGCTATTCATGTGTGCCTCATCAGAAGACCTCTTGCCAAAATTAAAGGTATCTTCTCCAAAAAGAATGCCTCTCAAGCAAATCATCCAAGTGCCATCAACAAATTGCACCTCCAAGTCACTAGGATCTTTGTAACCATCATATAATATGACATCCATCTTGAACTCATCCTCCCACTTCCCATGGAGGATTGTGAAACCTTGACTTCTTGCAACTCAACCATGAAAGCATCACAAACTAAAGGTCTAGGAGCAATTAATGTCTCCATATTCCATTTCAAAAAAGGATTAGCATATGTCAAATCAGCTCCCAACCCAAAAGGTGGAGTGTCAGATAAGTGGAAATAATGTTTAGACCCTTGTCTTACCATTACTTTATGCAAAACAAGTTTTGAGCTTCCGTTATCTGCTGTTGTTCTAAATATTCTAGCAAGCTCAAAATCACATTTTGGAAACTCCTCAAGGTTATGCATGATGTAGTCTCCATGTTTCAACACATCCCATGTGGAAACTTCAACTTCAATTTCCCTCCATTTCTTGGGGGAGAGTAGAGTAAGTGTGGCACATGGGCTCAAACTTTTCCTTACAATTCCTTTTTCCAATAATTCAATAATTTGTCTCATTTTCTAGAGGAGTCAACTTGTAAGCAGCCTGATTTGGAAGTTTGGCACTTGGAATCAGATCAATTTGATGAGTAATGCCTCTTGAAGGAGGCAAACTAGTTGGTAGGTTGGATGGTGTTAAATCTAAATATTGTTGTAATAATTTCTACATCACCAATGGGAATATTTGTTGATAAGATATCTCCTTTTCTTGGGGGTTAGTGGATAATGAATCTCACCCTTGGACTTTTGAAAAATACTTTCCAACCCACTATAAACAAAGATAAATTTGCTATTTTAGTTGTTCCTTCTCCTTTAAAAGGCTTCAAGATATGGATTTTACCCTCATGTTGTAACTTAAAGGTGTTTTCTCTACTAGGTTGAACTACATTTCTATCATATTGCAAAGGTCTATCTAATAGCAAATGACAAACATCCATTAGCAATTTGTCTCCATAAGGACTAATTTTGAAGTCAACAATACATGATCGATTCACAAGCATGCCATGATCCTTTCTCAACTGGGAAATCTTATAAGGATTCAATTTTGGAATGCAAACAAGTTGTATTTTTTGCAATAATTTTGTACTTACTAGGTTAATAGATCCTCTATCTACAATAACCTTGCACACTTTGTCTTCATACTTGCATTTTGTTTGAAACACAACTCTCGTCCTCTACCTTTGAAGCCTCCCCTTCCTTGGACATTTGGCTTCATATCACCTTCTGGCTCTTCATCATTGGTAGGTTTGGAGGAACTTCCCCTTCCTCAACTCAAGTTGTTGCCACCCCTTTCGCTTGCCATTTTCCCCCACCTCTTTAATTTTTCATTTGCTTTCAAGGAAAACTAATATGCATCATCCATGGTGTTCACTTTGAACAAGGCTAGTTCATCTTAGAGTTGAGATATGAGCCCATTAATGTATCTTGTTAATGCATGCTCAACATCTTTCAAATCAATCTTGATTTGCAACCTCAAAAATTCCTCAATATAAGCTTGATTAGATGATTCCTTTTGTTTAAGATTTTGAAACTCCTTAAAAAGCTTTTGTTGATAATCTAAGGACATAAACACAGTTTTCAAGTGTTTTAAGCACTTTGGCTACATTTAGATTTTCTCTTTCCCTTTTCTTCTCCTAACATTCTAGAGATTCTCCCATCAAAGAGCAACATGAGAATTCATTTTTGATGCTGCAACCTTGAACTTTCACCCTTCATGAATGAGTTTCCTAAATTTCTTCCATCTCGTAGTATTTCTCAAACTCTTAAATCCAATCCATGAACTTTTTTGGATTTAGTTCACCTTTACAATCAGGGAAATTAACCTTAACCCTAGTTCCTTGTCTGGCTATAGCTTCAATAAGCCTTTCCATGAGGTCTACAGCTCCAATCCAACCCCTTTGATCTTTTGGTTCTTCCTTTGAATCCTCATGAGGCAACCTAGCCTCAAGGGCTTCTAACCAATGCCTCTCACGTTTGCATTCTAATAGACTTGTTTGGACTTGGACTCGTATATCAATACTTAATTATTTTGATTCAAGATGTTCTCGTCTTATCATTTTGTATTGGCACCAGGTTCTTGGTGCATATTGTGAGACACTTATATTATTACTATGCTCATGTAACCATGTTTATGCTTGGACTATACCTTTACTTGCTTTAGTGGTTTTTATATATATAGGTACTTGCATGGATGGATTTTTTTTTATGCTTTATGATGTTGTACCCCATCGAGGAGTTATATTGTTCTTCATCTATCATGTACATGTTGCAGGTATTCTTGATGTGGGTATTGAGTGTGTAGGTACAGAGCATTTCTCCACCTGATTATATAGGTCTGAGTTATCCCCAATGGTGCTTATACAGGGGATGTCACACTCGCTCGTCCCTCTTGCCATACTCAATCGTACTCAATCCAAGTGAGAGTTATGTTGTGCTTGACCTATGTTGGCCAAGATCTGAATCAAGGACGATTTGAGAATCTAAATTTGTTGTGAAATACCAATATACACATGATTTAAACGATTACTTAAGTTCTGAGTTTTTTGTAAAAATATTTTTATGAGTTGCATACGTATGTGATTTAATCGTTATTTAAATTTTGAAAATTGAATGAGGTTGAATGTTTAATTGATTTTAAACTATTTTAGGGAGCATTTGGGAAAGATAAATTAATTTGAAATTAAAAAGGTAAAATAAAGAAAAGGAAAAAATTGAAACATATAGGAAAAGACTTTGCCAATTTTGGGTATTGTTGGTATTTTTGAAGGATTTTGCTCTCAAAACCCTCTCCAAGCTAAATTTGAAAATTTGAATTTTGGGCTCAACTGGAATGGAAAGGAGTGGGATTTGAATTGGTTTAGATAGGAAAAGGAAGGGGAATGCTTGTGGTGTGCTCTCCATTTCTCTCTCTTGGAATTTTGCAAGTTGTGTGTGTGTGATTGTCCCAACAAAATTGAGGTAAGTTGCTCATTTCTCCTCTTTTGAATTATGCTTTGGTTTTTGGATTCCATGCTCACCATTAGGGGAGCATAGGTATTTTGATGGAGTTTCTTTAAATTTCTTGGTTTTTGTGTTGAAAGAAATTTGGTAAAATTTGGATTTTTAATTAGAATTTTGAGGTATTGGAATGGGGGAAAGAATGTCTCCTCCATGATTTTTTGAGACAAACCTATTAAGACTATGTTGAAAATTTCATTGATTTAAAAAAATCATGCCTTTTTTTTCCATTCCACATTCGATTTTGGGAATGTGATGAACCTAGGATGTGTTGATGTTATATTCAGCTTCAGTCGTATTCTTCCAGCACAGTATTTGTTCTTGATTGAATAAATTAAATTATAGCTTGAGAGCTATTTAATTTATAGAACTCATATTCTTAATTGGCACGAGTTTTTATATGTGCCGACCTTCTTCTCATTGGTGGCGTCCAAATGAAAAGGGATTATCTTGGCCGACTTGATAAGTGAATTATTTAATTTGTAATTATTCTCCTTGTGGCCGACCTTGTTATTGAAGAGGTGCGACCTCTCCCAAGCAATGTATAAATACAAGTTCAATTGTTCTCATTTAGATCATCAAGCAAGTTCGACATTCATTCTACATTCAAGTGCGAATTATATCTTGGGCAGATTGCGATTTTATCTAAGTGCGATTCACTTCAAGAGCAGGTCGAAGTACTATCAAGTGCAGATTTTGATATATATGTTGTGCAGATTGTAATCTGTATTTTGCATCTAGAATCGGTGCTATTACTTGGCCTTGAGTTCGGCCTTATTGTACAAGAAGAGTTGATTCTTGAATAATATATAAGTGAAATATTGTTGCTGGGTTTTTCTCCCTCAAGAGGAGGGTTTTCCCAGGGTATCTGCTGTGTTATTGTGTCTGATTTTGAATTAATTTTCTGTGCATTATATCTGATCATAAAACTAATAGGATGTAGTTGTTAGAGAGTAATATAGGAGTAGCTTCCAACATTTGTTAGGGCCCGAAGTGGCTTGAGGATATCTCATGTGGAAGTCTCTTAAGCAAGTGATAACTAATGAAACACATGGGTAATTAAATAAACAAAAATAACGATGCTTACGACATGCTTGGAGTGCTTCTAAAGGCTTGGTATGGGTGTAGAAGACATGCCCACTTGAGGAGTGTTGAGTACTATATGGTTGAGTAATGTCATCTCTTGTGAGAGGTGTACTCAATTCTGCTTAGCCAGTACCATAGGCTATTGTGATGACACTCCCTATTCCCTCTCTAGGATCTAGTCCTTATGTCATTTGAGTAGTGCTTGAAGAGAACTTGTACCCCCTTTTGATGTTGTCATTGTTTGATCTTGTATGCCTCGTGTATTTTCCATGTTTGGTGTGAGTGTAACACCCCCCCGTGTGTTGTGTGAGTGTGTTTGGGCCTTTGTGACTATCTCCTAGCATGGTGCGGTGGACCTAAGAGTACCACACAATTGGGTGGTGTGGAAACCACCATTGGGGACCAGAGGATTGTGGAGAGAGCTTTAAGGTTGTATCAAATAGAGTAAAGGCTTGCCATTTTTTAATTTTCTTTTTGTTCAAATGATGTAAAGTTTATGAAAGGAAATTTGAGTCCTCATGTTATATTGTAATGGAATCATTGGACCTCCCCTTGTGGATGGATTGTAAATATGCCACTTAAGTGGTACCGATATTGTATCATCTTTATGTGTCTTGGCATTGGAGTCAAGAATTCATGCCATCTTGTATGCTATCTATACTTTCATGTTGTGGATTTAAAATGAACTTAGGAATTCTTTATTTGGGTTTTAAAATGAACATTGTGGTTAGAAAATGGAAAGGTGTTGTCAAAACTTTAAGTGGTTTGTGAGATCTTAGGTGTCCCTTCTTAGGGGATGCTGCTCTTGTCTCAGGACTGTTTAGGGTCCCTTAAGTGATCTAGGAGTGGATGGAATACACTTTCCCTTGTCCCTCTTGTCTTGAACCACATGTTGGAGTCTTGGGGGTTCCACCAAGCCCTTGGAAACCTTCTCCTTTGTGTATTGAGTTGTCTTGTGATCGAGGGCCTAGGATCTCAATGAGACCCGCATCGTTTATGATGTTTTAGAGTCCAATATTCATTGTAGGCTCTCCTAGGTAATTCCATAATGCTTGGCATGTCTTGGGGACCAACCCCTACCATGGGTTTTCTCATTGGCTAGGACACCAGTGCTAGAATTGGACTACAACACTAGGAAAGACTACAGTGCTAGTTCAAGACTCTAGTGCTAGAACATGACATTTGCACTAGTTTGAGACATTTGCACCTAAGCGCTATTGTCCCACTTGGGTGGTGGAGTCCTCTTGAGGCACTGTAGTCCCCTAGGAGTGTTGTTGTCCCTCCATACATCGAAAAACGAGTATTTCCAAACCTCTCAAGGGAAAACCTTTTGAACGGAAGTTGTTCCCCATGGTCTTGTGAGTCTCCTAAATTTTAGATCATGTTCATAGGTGTCAGCAATGGAAAGTTATATCTTTTTTCTTGCTATACATGCCATCACATGAAAGTGTCCCATTGTCACACCTTGGCTTAGGGAGTTCATTCCTGCAATGTCCCCTATTTGGTATACTTAGAATTCTGCCCTAAAATCGCAATTCCAAGTAAGAGACATATTTTATTAAATTACAACTTCTGATAGACTCTAGTTTAACCCTGCAATAATGTTAGCCAATGATTCATAATATAATATAATTAATTGATTATTAGTATTGTTACATCCACTACATTATTTAACATATATGTGTACTGATCTAGATGAGTAATTCACAATGTTGATTTTGAACTATTATCCCCTCAGTAATCAATCATTGGAGAAGATTAGAGAGGGAACCTCAATCCGGGTGCTAGGAGTCTTTCCTACTTCTAAGCCCAAGAGTGGATAGTCAACCACCTTGTCTACTTAGCAAGGAATCTCTCCCTCCTTCATGTACTTCCAAATCTTCTTCCCATGGATGAATTATAGAGGCATTAATAATTTAGATTGATAATGCAATATGAATTACAACTCCTATCAAGTATATATTCAAATATGTAAATGCATGGAATTAATATATTCAGATATATATATTAAATAGCATACCAATATTTGTGAACTACGTTACTGTTATAGTCACATAATGCAGATAATTATTTGTGCAAATAATTATTCCAGGCACTTCCCTGTAGATATCAGCCTGCAAATAAGTCTTCAATGCCAATCGATGCCTTCTTTGCTTGAACCATGCCCCTTCTTATATCCACAATTTGTCAATGAACACAACCTTCCACTTCGTTTATTTGATAAGAGACATGTCTTTTGTTTATGCTAATTGCTTCTTAACTAAATGATGCTGTTTAGGAATAATTAAATTCATTTAACATTATTCCATGAAATCGCCAACCTCCTTTGAGTATGATCACTGCTTGTATTAGTTTAATATACATTTCTTCTGGCCTCCATTCTATCATTATCTGATCGCTGCTCTTGCATATATTTAATTCGATTTAATTAAGGAACCCATTCACCTCTTAGACCCACGATTCTATTATGAGGGTCGACTATGTAATTATTGGGCATAATTCACTTTTATTACACTTGTTCTCTCACGGGGCATGACAATACCACTAGGGTTGTGGAGTCTTGTAAGGATTAAAACCCCAAGTTAGTGACCCTTGTTAAGGTTGTTGCATCCCTTAGATGATAAGGTGGTCGGTTGGTGTCAAATTCTTCTACTTGTGCAACATCGTTTGGCAACAATGGCATCATGTCTAGTTGACTGGCACTTGATGGCACCATAGTGTCATTGGTGTTGTGCATTGTTGTTTTAAGAAAAAAATTGTTTGTGCTTTCTTGGTTAATGTCCCATGGGTCCTTGGTGGGGCATTACACTTCCTTTGAATCCTTGTGAAGCAACCTAGCCTCAATGTAATGTCCCCTTTTTTCATGAGCATTGGAGTTTAAAGGAATTAGCCTATTCCTAATCCTCATAGGCTAATAGGGCTTGATGAGAGGGTTGTTTGGCAGATACCCAGTTTGATTGGTTGGCTCATTTCGTGACTTCATGAAGATTTTCCTATTCTCATCATGGATATTTCTATTATTGGAAACCTTAATTTTATATTATAATGTTATATTGCTCTTTAGGAGTTGATTAATATTTTATATTATTATAAAGTGCAATAATAAAATAATATTATAATATTCCTTCTAGAATCCGACTTGGAAAAGTTCTAGAAGGAGGCCGACCTCTTGAGGAAAAGAATAAACATGCATTAAGAGCTCATTTCCTATCATCGAGATTTGAAATTGATATTTGATAATTCATCTTGTGGAGCCAAGGGTTTCTTTCTTCTTGATCATAGGAAATGAAAACTTCCTATTGATAGCAATTTTGAGGGTGTGAAATATCATCTAATTTATTGCAGCTGTGGGAGAGGTTACTTCAGACTTCTTGTTGGTACAAAATTTGTGGCCATTGGCCAATTTTGCATAGATTGATTGGAGACATTGGAGTATTTGTAATGGTGGAACCATTGCTAATCATTTTGGCATTGTTGATTGGCATCTCTTGTGCATTTCGACTAGGAGTATAAGGTCTGATATTTCCTAACAGCAAATTGGAGTTATCACAGTCATCAAATCAGCTTGTAGAAGCCACAATTTGGCTCATGGTGATTCCTCTTTGCATCGATTCTTCCATCTCCAAGCAGCGCTTGAATTAAGAGCAGGTCGAGATCATTTTAGGAGCAATTGGGACGACTTTTGAGACTTCATCAATTTGTTGTGTGGGTTTGATCCACAAGAGCAGGGGCGGCCATGTGAAGGTTCGATTCCAAGAAGAGAAGCATATAAAATTCAAATAAAACCAAGGAAGTATCATTAAGAGACAAGGAAGCTAGGCGCCCAATCATTGGAGGCAAGTCTTTATCCATCAAGGAGAATCGAGCTTTTCCTTACTGGCAGCTTGCATTTCCAGGTTCCTCTATATCAGTTCATGATATCAAATCTTTGTATATTTTCAGTTATAATCTGTGTTGTAGAATTCAGTCATAATAAGAGTCACAAATAGGACTGCATTCACACATCATATCTCCATTGAGAAAGGCAATTGTAATCAGACTTTGGCATTTTAAGTTGGTTCATGTTGTAAGCCAAGAGTCTTGGCATTCTTATGATAACTTGTAAAGGTGATTGCATTTCAATAAGGACATCATCTTTGAGGAGTCTTACATGGTTGTAATGATCATTTGAATATTGTATGAGGATGTATGCCAACTATTTGATATAATGCCAATAGGCTGTAAATGTTATTATCAACATATCAGTTGCATGCCAATTGTTTGACAAAATGTCACTCGGCTGTAGGTGATTAGTTTGCATATAGAAGTCATGTAAGAGCATTGTAAAAGATGAAATTAGGTCATTGATGCATCTAGGATATAGTTTATACATTGTAGTTTTGATTTCCAAGCATTTAGAGTACTTTGATATCTTCTTGAAACAAATATAATCAGACTGAACTTCAGACCAGCAAGCATAAAGGTTGGGTGCAAAGTGTTTGACAATATTCCTTGAGCATATCTTCTACATTTTGTGGCTAGATTTGGCAAGGGATATTACAGTGGTATCAAAGTGGTCTCCTGCCATCCTGTTGGGTGAAGAACGAAGACATTATGGCTTTTGATAGATCCATTTATGAATTGATGCAGAATTTGTATGTTGTGATGAGTGATCCTAAATTTAAAAGGGGATATCTAATGATGTTTAGATGAAAAGAAAAGGAGGAACAAGAGGTCTCTGCAAGTGAGGTATCTAGAAACCTCTACAATAAGTTTGCAGCAATTGGTGACCAACATACAGCTGATCCGAGGGAGGACAAAAATCAGACTAGCATAGAGGAAGAAATTGGGCACAAAACACTTCAGGAGGATTTCAAGGTTGAAGAAGAGCAAATGGTGTTTGAAGACAAACCAGTTGCTTTGGAGCAGCTACATGAGGGTATGGGTTCTTGTAATGCTTCATTAGATGAGTCTAGCAATACTTCATCCTATCATGATGAAGAAAAAGATTGTGATTTGGAGGCCCAAGATATTAAGGAGGATGTGGAATTTGATCCTCTACTTAGTGAAGCAGCCACTAGTGTTTTGTCTTCACATGATGAATAAGGCATTTTACAATAGCATAATTTCATCACGGATTTGTTTGAGGACAGCAACATGGTGCATCATCATCCTCATGAAAAGGAAGCTTGTGATCATGAACAAGCCAATGATATGATATCATCCTTTGATAGCAGCCCTACACCAATTGGTGAACATGAAGATATCAAGCACAAGAGGACCGATTTTGTGTATTTTGGCATTGAAGAGATTAAAAGGTCCGAACGGATGAATGAAGAATGGTTGAGAAAGGCCAAGGAAGCTAGGTTAGTGGCTGCAAATGCAAGATAACTCCTTCAAGAAGTGAAAGACAAGTTGTTGCAAATGCGAGACAACTCCTTAAGAAGTGAAAGACAAGTTCAATCACATAAACTTAGCAAGGAAAAATAGGATAGATCACATTAGAAGACTTCTCATTCAAATGAAGGATGAATGTGAAAATGCACATTGTCCTAATTGTTAAATTTATGTGAACAGATTAAATGCACAGAAAATAATTCAAAATCAGACAAAATAACACAGCAGATACCCTGGGAAAACCCTCCTCTTGAGGGAGAAAAACCCAGCAACAAAGATCTCTCTTATATATATTAAACAATGACAACAGTTCACTTTACAATTAGGTCTAACTCAAGACCAATATTCAGCACTTGGCAAGATGCAATAACAAATATCAAACTAGCACTTCATATGAGAGTTCACAACCTATCCTTAGATCAATACGCAATCTGATCTTGAAGTACTGAGGAGAATTCACACATGACAGAGTATAGACCTACAGAAATTCACACCTGGCAAACACTGAATACAGATTCGCACCTGCCTGATACTGAATACAGATCTACCGAAATTTCACCTGCATGATACTTTGCACTGGATGGTCTTCAATCTGTATGATCTCCACACTGTATGGAGTTCGCACTGAGTGATGTATTAGCGCTGTATATGTTCACCCTGTGTCTTGTATTCGCACTTGAATAATATATGCGCACTTGATGATACAGAACTTATGTGAATAACCGAACTGATCTGCATTTTACAATGGACGAATCAAAGTGTATATATACAAATGAATGGGAGAGACACATCCCTTCAAATACTTCATGTCGCCTCTATTCAAAAATCGTGACTCTAAGATATGATGTCGGCTCCAAGAAATCGCGACTCTTCTTTAATGAAAGTCGGCCTCAACAAATAACCTGTATCTCTTTATTTGTTCGTGGCTCTTTGAACATATGTCGGCCTGAATGAATATTCACACCTCTTCACAAGAGGTCGGCCACCTTTAAAATCGTATCCCAAGAAGAATGAAGTCGGCTCCAATTAATAAACAAATATTAATTGTCTTCTAATAAAAGATCAAGATAAATTCGCATCTTCTCATGTCGGCCATACTATAAGATGAAGATAACACAAAAATAACGAATATAAATTAAATAGCCAACGGCTATCATTTAATTTATGTTCTCTCAATAGGGCTGAGCTGGAAGGATCGACTGAAGCTGCTAAAACATTAACACTCCCTCTCAACTAGGGAGAGAACTTCCAGCTGCACAATACGAGTCATCTCAATATGAGATCCATCAGCCATCATTGCCTGCAATCAGATATAAGGAGAAGGATATCACCTCAACGTGATGACGTACATCATGGCTACATCCATGTTAAGGAAAGGAGCTTATCACCTCATCGTGAAAGCATATCACCTCATTGTGATATCAACCATCATGGCTACACCCATGTATGGTATGTACAAGTGTTCATCACTTGCGTGATGTTGTCACCTCAACGTGACTTTCACCATGGCTCTCCCAGAGGGTGAAACACAAGTACAAGAGGATCATCACGGACTCTCTCACGTGATGTTGTCATGGAGTCACACACATGACATCCACCATGACTCAGCTCAAAGGGTGGAAACAAAGGGCTTTCACCTCAAATTCTTCCGTCTCAGAAGAAAATGCATTAACAAGGGCTTGCACCTCAAATTCTTCCGTCTCAGAAGAAAATGCATTAATAAGGCTCACTGATGCTGAGACTCATACTCAGTCAAGGCTGGATTCTCCACCATACCAAGCTTATCTCGGAAGTACACAAACTTAATCCTGGTGAGAGGCTTGATGAGAATATCTGCCGTCTGCTCATCAATGCTAATGTACCTCAACTGTACAGCCTTTCGCAGTACCATATCTCTGATATAGGGGTACTTGATCTCAACATGTTTGGATCTGTCATGAAACATAGGATTGACAGAAAGCTTCACACAACTCTGATTATCACAATGAATAGTAGTAGGCTCCATTGATTGTCCAGACAATCCTTCAAGGAGCTTACGAAGCCACACTGCTTCTCGAGCTGCCACACAAACTGCAATAAACTCGGCCTCTGTTGTACTCAGTGCCATAGATGACTGTTTCCTGTTACATCAGGAAATCATAGTGGAACTCAAATTGAAGCAACCGCTAGAGGTGCCCTTCTGATTTGCAACACAACCATCTTCTATAGGTTCAGCAGGCTCCCTCTGAATCTTTAAGTACTTGGCCTTGCAATACTACAACCTTCACTTCTTCTCAGTAAGTTACAAAACTCCCTCTCGATCCCTGCTTTAGAACTCACAAAGAAGTTTTCTGGAAGTGAACTCCCTCTAGCCACCAACTCAGTCCCATGGCTGCAAGTTGTGACTTCATGCTTGATCATTTCTTTGGTTGGCATAACTTTCTCATAAGATGCCTCAATCTTTTCATCGTTAAGCAATCTCTCATCACTTTCCTGCTTCTAGCTGTTCACAAAGCATTTAGAGAGAGATTACTAACAGTTTATGACTATCCAAAGAAATATCATACAAGGTTTACTATCTCAGGTTATAGCATGAACACATGAGAATTTATGCATAATGTTAGAACATGAATAAGTAAATCATTCTGAAAGAGAAATATATCAAAAGATCAAACTAAAGGGATAAAGAACTTATCTTTATATAATTTTGATATAACTCTTTCGTTCATCTTTTACTCCTCTCGAGAGTGCCAAACTCAGCACAACAAGAAAACAATCTGCACAACTACAAATTTTTTGAATGCATTATGCGGTTAGCATGTAGAACCAACTCTCTCTAGGAGTTCAAGGTTCTATCACAAAGCATGCATTAGAGAATGATATCGATGTGATCAACCTATCACAACGAAAATGCAAATCTCTTCTCTTTCTTTTTTTTTATTTCATCTCAAAGTCATACTTCAAGGATCTACATGATTAGTATGAATCAACTCACAATAGATAATTTGAAATCTTCAAAGGATCTTTATCCTAGAGATCACAATTCAAGAGAAATAACAATCTCTTTATACTAATCACACAAGATCCAAGAAATAAAGATATAACTTAACAAACAAAGAATACTTATCTCTTTAAATATTCTGAAGGATGCAAGATACGCTGATTTTAAGCACAGATCAACACACAACTTTTACGGCTTGAACACAGGCCCATGACTTAAAATAGAAATTCCCTAGAGTCCTTCTGAGGGGAGGACTTATTCATATCCGCAAATGAAGCATGCTAATTAGGCCTAGTTGGGCAATCCTTGGCGAAGTGCCCAAACTCATCACACCTAAAACATTGAATCTTGGACATATCCCTCTTCTTCTTGGATGGAGGTGCATTATCATTTCCCTTGTCCCGATTCCTCTTGAAGAATCCTTTCCTTCCATCTTTTCCTTTCTTCTTTGAAGCATGAGAGGTGAGAACATGAATGTCTTCATTCTTTGAACTTTGACCAACGCCTCTTGCCACCAACCTTGATTCTTCTTGAATGCAATCAGATCTTAGGCGATCAAACTTAGGCAGTTTCGATCTTGCACTGATTCCTTGAATGAAGGATTCCCAAGACAAAGGCAGCCCATTGAGGGCGAGCATGGTTAAATCCTTATCATCAACTATATTCCCAATTGTTGAGAGCTGGTCTCTCAAATTTGAAATCCTCATGAAGTATGCAGTAACAGACTCTCCCTTTGACATCTTCACATGATGCAATTGATGCTTTAGTGCAAGGGCTCGGCTGGTATTGTTGACTTCGTACATCTCTTCCAAGGTCTTGAGCATATCTCTCGCTGTCTTCAACTTAGAAATGATAGGAACAATATGATCCTTGACAGAGTCAACCAGAATCTTCATTGCTTTGATGTCTTTCTTCAGCCACTCCTTTTCTTCTTCCTCCTCAGGTTCAGAAATGCTAGGCTCCACGAAATCACCCAAATCATTTTCACGCAAGGTGAGCATGATCCTAAATCTCCATGAAGTGAAATTAGATGCACCTTCGAGTCTATCTTCAACCTTCAAGCCATTCACCATCTTGACTGGCAGTATATAAGTGAGCAACAAAAGGTATGCTGATTAGCAGAAATCTGATCACGATCCTCAAACCCGCTCTGATACCATGTTAAATTTATGTGAACAGATTAAATGCACAGAAAATAATTCAAAATCAGACAAAATAACACAGCAGATACCCTGGGAAAACCCTCCTCTTGAGGGAGAAAAACCCAGCAACAAAGATCTCTCTTATATATATTAAACAATGACAACAGTTCACTTTACAATTAGGTCTAACTCAAGACCAATATTCAGCACTTGGCAAGATGCAATAACAAATATCAAACTAGCACTTCATATGAGAGTTCACAACCTATCCTTAGATCAATACGCAATCTGATCTTGAAGTACTGAGGAGAATTCACACATGACAGAGTATAGACCTACAGAAATTCACACCTGGCAAACACTGAATACAGATTCGCACCTGCCTGATACTGAATACAGATCTACCGAAATTTCACCTGCATGATACTTTGCACTAGATGGTCTTCAATCTGTATGATCTCCACACTGTATGGAGTTCACACTGAGTGATGTATTAGCGCTGTATATGTTCACCCTGTGTCTTGTATTCGCACTTGAATAATATATGCGCACTTGATGATACAGAACTTATGTGAATAACCGAACTGATCTGCATTGCTTACAATGGATGAATCAAAGTGTATATATACAAATGAATGGGAGAGACACATCCCTTCAAATACTTCATGTCGGCCTCTATTCAAAAATCGTGACTCTAAGATATGATGTCGGCTCCAAGAAATCGCGACTCTTCTTTAATGAAAGTCGGCCTCAACAAATAACCTGTATCTCTTTATTTGTTCGTGGCTCTTTGAACATATGTCGGCCTGAATGAATATTCACACCTCTTCACAAGAGGTCGGCCACCTTTAAAATTGTATCCCAAGAAGAATGAAGTCGGCTCCAATTAATAAACAAATATTAATTGTCTTCTAATAAAAGATAAAGATAAATTCGCATCTTCTCATGTCGGCCATACTATAAGATGAAGATAACACAAAAATAACGAATATAAATTAAATAGCCAACGGCTATCATTTAATTTATGTTCTCTCAATAGGGCTGAGCTGGAAGGATCAACTGAAGCTGCTAAAACATTAACACTAATGTTGGTGATGAGGTTGATAAGCTTGGTCAACCGAAGGACTTAGTACAATCTGAGGCTTCACCATATGGTGTGGAGGTTGTTCGCAGCTTGGAGACTAAGTTGAAGGTAAAAGAGGATGAGATTATTGCCGCATTATCTCATCACGATAGGATGCACAAATTGATTGAGGAGCATCTTTGGGCAATCCAGTTAAAGAGAAGACAAGAAGGGATTTGAGCAGGATCTTCTCATAATGATTTGTAGGTTGTCAAAGAAGGTATGTTGACAATAAAGTCAAATTTTTTGAACCTTCTTTTGGACAGAGACACCCTTCGTAGCCTGGTGGGGATCTATTCAGATTCCTTGATGAGGAAAGAAGAGGAAGCTAACAAGCTCTCTCAAGAGTTTGAAGGAATTAGGGATTCCTTCAGAGGTGGGGGGAATAAGGAGTGTTCTAGTCAGCTTTGGTATGACTTACTTTCGATCTCAAATGGTGATTCTAAGTTTGGCAGGTCTTCTACTTTGTTCTCTCATAATGATTACTATTTTCAGGACTTGGGGACTTGCTATGTTTTGGAGATGGGAGGTATCAAAGTGGCACAACAAGAAGCAATGGGTGGTGGCTTTCCAACAGTATGGGTGCATCAGATTTATCATCGCAATTTTGGGATTGAGTTGATTCAACAGGATGTGTTAGTGCTACAGGAGCCATTTGGTGATGTTTGGGACATTACACAGATCTTCACTTGGGATCCAAGTGGAGAA
>VDFB02035761.1:0-15304 GCA_007258455.2 Sequoia sempervirens | reverse complement strand
CCTATGAAGTCATCTTAGAAGATGAAGAGACTGAGTTAGATGAAGTTATGAAAGAAATGAAGAGGAAATCCTCTAGTGAGGAAGAAAAGGCAAAGAAGAAGGAAAAAACTGACATACCAGGTATGACAGTTGAAGAAGTTGAGAATGTTGTTGTCAAGGATGGAAATCTCAAGCCCCTCTGCAAATGGTATGAAATGTTTGATGGACCAGGTAAAAGAATTCTTGAAGAGGCAACAATAAAACATTTGAATATTTTCAACAAAGTTCTTGTTGAAATTATGTTTGGTTTACCTAAGAGTTTGTATGATGTTTTGGAGTCAAGAAGAGTAAATGCTAGGACAAAAGAAGAGCATATGAGGAAGAGAATTCTTGCAGACTTGTGTCTGGAAATGTCTATTGAGGAGATGAATTCACTCCTAGACAAAGCCAAGAAGGAATTCAAAAGAAAAATAAGGGTGAAAAAACTTATGATTGGTGAAACTAGTGTCGTTGCTGATGAAACCAAGAAAATCCTGGAAGCATTTTTGTCAAGAAATAAGATCAATGTTGAAGAAGTGAATGTTGAAGATGTTGTATCTGATCCGGTAAATGAGGAGGTGAATGTGGATACTGAGGATAATCAAATTCATCCTAATGTGGATAATGTAGAAGTACCTATGGAGACTGAAGCTCTTAAGGTTGTTTTAGCTGAAGCAAAGGAGATACTAAATGAAGAAGTTGAAGCTCCTAAAGGAAATCAAGAAACAGTTTTTGTAGAATCAAAAGTTGAAGAAGAAGCAAAGGTTCAGGTTAAGGAAATCCTAGTGGAAGCAAGAGACATTTCCGAGGTAGTGAAGGAATATCTAGTGGAACAATAGGAAGAATTTGATCCTGAATTGGTTGAAGGCCCGATCAATCTATCCACCTTGTCTCCAATTCAGATAATGAAGGTTGCATCAATTGCACAAGCTAAGGCCAGTAAGAAGATTCTGAAGTCTCACATTGTGGATAGTGAATTATTAAATCTTGCATCTAGAGTTCTGGAGAAATTTATGCCAACTCATGTTAAGGATCCGTCTGGTTCCTCTTCCGGTGAACTGAAAAAGCTCATAAATTTTGTAAGTACTCATTTTGAGTCTCTTGAAAATCAGCCATGTTAAAGTACAAAAGGAGTTTGATGGAAAAAGATTTAGTTGGTTGAAAGAAGTGATTGCTAAGGATAAAACTCTGTTAGCCACCTGCATGAAGAATATTCAAGATTCTATATCTGAAGGTGGAAAGGCCTATAAGTCATGTTTGATTTTGTCCAAATTCACTGAAGGCAATGAGAAGAAGGTGAAGGATCTTAAAAAACAATTGGCTACCATTTTTTATGCTTTTGATCCATTATCTGGTGATGTTGGTAAGCAAGAACGTCAAGTAACATCTCTACTTGACAAAATAAGTAGTTTGAAGCATGAAAATGACAGGATTGTAGGAAGAGAATGTGAACTCAGAGGACTAATTGGTCCAAAGATTGAAATAATGGTGAATGCTTTCAAGGAAGCCAAAGATGCTATGGTAGTTAGTGACCCAATGAATCTTGAGACTGTAGAAGCTTAATCTTATTTAGTTTGTGGTCACATAACAATTCTGGAGAGTTTCAAAAGGGTTTGGGACACAAATTTGAGCGTGTTGAAGAGAGATTTTGCAGATATTTTCCAATTTGTGTAAGTTGCAAGATCATGCCTGCACAGTTTTGAAATTTTGTTTCCCCAGTTCTGCCATTAATGTCAAAGGGGGAGAGTTGTACAGTAAAAAATGTATATTCATCTTAGGGGGAGTTGCTTTTCTAAGCTAAGATTGAAGATTCTTTTTGAAGTTTTGTGATGGCAGTGTAATTCATGTTGGTACTGATCCGACACTTAGTCATTTTTCACTAAGTGTTGCCATCAATTCCAAAGGGGGAGATTGTTGGCAAGATACACTGCAAAAATTTTCTGGTGTTGTCATTGATGGAAACCCTAGTTGGTGATTGGATTTGCACGCATCACTTACTCCTATCGATAGACAGTTTGAGGACAGTCAAGGAAGAACAAAGCATCTGGCAGTTCTGTGTTCGTCAATTCACATTCAAATTTTTTGTCATTATTTTGAGTTGTGGATCTTATGGGAGGTTAATCAATATATGTCTTGTGTTGTTCAAAAATCTCAGTGCCTTGTATCAAGTTGTATGCAATTTCAGAGATCTGGTTGGATATCTTTTTGTTCATCAGTGTTTTGTGGCTAACCCAGATGATTTTAAGTGTCACGGATATTCGAGGAGTGCTCACTCAAATGTTTTTGAGTTCAATCATCTTGATTTGGGTTTGAACCTAGTTGAGACTGACCATTGTGGGTGTGCATTGAATATTATTCATGATTTGAGCCGACAGTTGTAAATATTCTTAAGTTTTATTGGAGTCAAATGGTTGCGATTAAATTCTTAGTCGCAGATATATATAAATGTTCAATTATATCATTTTATGTATGTAGAAGGTGTGTCGATGTGTGTTGCAAATATCAGAAGGGTGATTGAGCAATTTATGCATAGTTTCACTTGTGCATTAAATATTTTGTGGTGCGAGTTAGAGCAGAGCAGAGCAGAAGTGCAAAATCAGTCAGAAGGACAAAAGATCAACTACTGAGCCTAACTGGAACTATAATCAAGCATTTATAGATGCTATTCTCTCAGTTCATTCTCTTGGATCTAATCCAAATCTTTGTAAGGCAGTGTGCCTTTCTATTTTGAGCAATGACCTCTAGGCAGTGAGCCTGAATGCAAGTGTATTCCCATATTGTAAACTTCTTTTTTAGTATACTCAGATCATATTGTGGATTGGTCATCCACCGTGGTTTTTCCCCTAACATGGTTTCCATGTAAAAATCCTTGTGTTATGGTGTTGTGGTTGTTTGCTTTTTGTTTCTACATATTTCTCTTGGTTGAATGTTTTAAGTGGGTTATAGATCAGAATAATAAATTCAATTTTTGCAGAATACTGATTCACCCCCCCCTCTCAATGTTGCTTGTTTCCAATACTCCCAATCTAGATCACTATAAGGGGAGGGTGAATGAGCCTGCAAGGGAGGAATATCAAGGGGGGAACCCTCCGACCCTTTTGCAACAAGAGTGAAGGAAGAAGGCCCTTCAAGGTCTTCTCCACTCAGTTCTTGTGGGGTGAACATCAGGGATTTCGTGAAGATCATTGATAGGGTCGAGACCTCATCCACATAATTAAACATGCACTTCACAAGAGTTCCATGTGTTAACTCAATGTGCAAGGGGGGCGGTGCCTGACATCCACTACTAGGCTCACTGAATGACTCAGGAGCAGTGACAAACTCTAGGGACCCCAAAGCTTCTTCCATTACTAGGATGACACAAGCCAATGCAAAACCACTCTCCAAAGAAGGTGAGCCCTTCTTCTAACCCCCATTACTAGAAGGGTCATCCTCCATCTTTTGATTCATCGAAGGATGTGAGATCCCCATGGACAAAGTAGAAGGCACGAAGGAAGAGGGGAAAACTACGACAGACACCACCAAGGTATTTAACATGTCCATGGGTTTCGAGAACAACGGGATGTCTGGGAGGGACATCAGAAGGGGAGGCTCAACCGAAGGAGCAATAAAGCCCTACACCCTCTTCAGGTGAGGATCGCTTATGCTCGTGGTGGGATCTGGAAGAAAAATTGAAGCTGAAGGAATTAAAGCAGAGAGGATGGAAGAGGACACAATAGAAGGTGCCGAAGTAGGAGTTGTTGGCTCCTCTTCCATCTTTTGTGCGGCCTACTCAGCAACTAGAGCCTTTCTTCAATGCTTGTGCTCATGCGCAAGGTGGTTTCTATGAATCAAGTAGCTAGAGGCTAGGAGTTGAGAAGGGGTAGAAGACACTTGTTCGACCATTGGAGTATCCATCACGACCATTTTTGATGAAGGGAGGGGCTCTTGGATGGGAACAAGAGGGAGAGGTTGAGAGGATGATGGATCAATAGCGGAGGGAGCCGCCTCTAATGCCTTAGAGGTGAGCCTCTTCCCATTCACTGTCTGAGAGGCAGGAGCAATAGGAGGCCTCAGAGGCAGAGACATAGAGGACGCCCCATGGGGACCCTTCTCCTTACCATACTGAATGGGCTGAGGCACCATAGGTAAGACAGGAAGTTCAAACGCCAGATGCTTGGGATTTCACCAAGCGGGCACCATCAGACTCTCCAACGCCAAACGCTTAGGTGCAGAAGATGATGGCACCACAACTGGGTGAGAGGAAGCGATGAGCAGGACATCGATAGAGGAGGAAGAAGAACTCTGAGCATGCTTCTATTCCTCCCTTCTTTGAGCCAAGGTGGCCTTGTTGTCTACCTTCAAGAAAGCTCTATGCGAGATGGCATAAGGAGAAGGAGGGTATCTCACTTTAGGCGTTATGCCCCCACTCTTGTATCTCACATAAGTTCGGTACAAGAGGTCTATCCTAAGAGGAAGCAAACCAACGTGCACATGCCAAAAGTGATCCAAAGAGTAGCCACCACATGCAATCGATGGCTTATAGCCCGTGTCATGGACTACATGCACTATACCCTCATGGGAAAACTTTAAACACTTATGAACTACCAAGAGAACTGCATTCATAGCCACCAACCAGGGGATACCTAGTTTCACTTTGAAGAGCTCAAACCTTGGGATAATTTCAAAGAGTGCATTTACGGATCTAGGTCCAAATAGGACTGACAAGGTGATGCAATCGATGGGACAGATGGAAAGCCCATCGTGTGTATGAATAATACTCCTAGATTCGTATACCCATCCTTGTGTAAGAAATTAATCAGCATGATCTCCTCAGTAATGACATTCACCTGACATGTAGGGTCAACAAGAACACCCGTTACAGTGTTTCCATTGATACGTGTGGGGATGTATAAGGGAGATAGTTCTTTGTTATAATTCAGCAACAAATCTTGCGAGGTGAAAGTTATGATAGGAGATCCACTCGTAGGTTGCATGGATGGGATGGATATATGCAAAAAGGAGGCCAATTCTACGTGTGCACTAGACAGAACTTTCACAAGATCCCCCAAGGGTTTCGCAATTTAGATGGTGACCCACTCAAGGTTTCGTTCTGTGATGCTTATGGAACCTTCCAACTACACCACTAGGGGTCATAGGTTGGGTTGCAAGGCTAAGCACCTCGCAAAACTCACACCCACAACACTCCTAGGATATGAGGAAAGGGTCTTTCAACACTACTAAATGAAACCAAAATGGTTCACGTCGGGTTCACCAAAATGTAGAGGAGGGGGACCAACCACACCAAGGCTCCAGGTCACAGAGAGCTGAGAGTCGAAAGCTGCCTTGATCCACCTCAGGTTGAACAAGCGTTCAATGTTAAGGATAGAAAATAAAGAGCACTGCCAATGCTTCTTTCACTCTACTAACCTGAGAGTTAAGTTAGGACTAAGAACGTAGGTTTTTGAAACCCAAACTATACCTCAGACAACTCTCTACTAGAGGACAACAATGCAGAACAGAGACAACATCGTGACATAGTGGCGTCTCATAGATGCACTAGCGTTCGTACGAAAAAAAAGTGAAAAGGGGTAGTGAAAATGATAGAAAACCTACCAACAACTTAGTTGAAGATGTAAGGTGCTAACTAAAATGATAAACAACAGGATAAGAAAAATAACTAGAAAGATGGTATAGAAAGTGACAAGGACAAAGGTGGTGGAAATGAACTCATGAAGGGTCCAGTTTTCTAGCAAGCTCCACACAAACACGTACCTACACACAACCAAGAGGGAAAAAATTTGGGGCTATATAGGGATTTGTCGCAGTCAAACCCCTGTTTTGGTGTTTCCACCTCCACGGATAGCTAGATAGATAGATATGTAGAAATACGATAAAGAAAACAATGCTGGAGCATAAATGAAACCAAACACTACAAGAGGCACTATGCTACTCAAATCCAACAACAAAGTAATAATAAGAAAGAGTTACCACCCTCGACCAAAGGCACTCAAGGCCAATGAGAGAGGAATGCAAGTCTACAACTATGGCAGAGTCGACGTAACCACAACATCAAAAGCAGTCTTGCAAGACACCAACCTGTAGCTTCTGTGGTAGATGTGAAGAATTTTGTGATTGTAGGATTCATGAAGCCAATAGTGCAGCAAGTAGTAAGAGTATGGAGTAAAACATGAAGCTAAAGTGAAAGAATTTCCAAGAAGATCTTTGAATGTGTGAATAAGTGTAAAGAAGATGAATTAAAAGCGAAAGATATCCATTTGAAGAAGGTTTGGGAGGGAAAGAGTCGTTCAAAATTCGACAGGAAGGTACAGGGGTGTTACATTTTGTCACTAATGGAGAACATAATGTCTCTGTAGATTGGAGAGGTAAGAATCCTATCAGGACGACAATGCGATGCGTAGACATTTGTGTGCCGCGCATGTGTCCCCAATAGAAATTCCCCCACTGACACTAAAAACAAGTGCCAAGTGGATGGGTTACGGAATGAGGACGTGGAATTACTTGGTTAGATTTGATTTTTCTAAGGTGGAGGGTGTACAAGGGGAATTTGCAAGAGGGGTGCAAACTTGCTCCTATACATTAGTATACTTTTTATTAATATATTATTATTAATATTAGTAGCATATTATTAATATTAAAATTATTATATGATTCTTATTATTAAATTATTCTTACTATCATATTATTTTTAATATGAGTTTTTTAATATTATAGTTTGTAAAATATTATTATCCTTATTATATCATGATTAATATTATTAATAGTAGTATTCAATTATTCAATTATTATTAATATATTATTTTTATTATTATGTTGATAATATTAAGTTTTTGATAAGGAAAAGCAGGTTTTGAAGGGGCCCCGAAACCCTATACAATGAAAGGAAGTTGCTAAAGAGAAAGAAACATAAGCACCAACAATCCAAAAAAGCCAAAAATGTTGTTAAAAGATAACACTAGACAAGTCGACATCAATACCAACAGCAAAACATTAGCACTGAAAGTTGATCAAACAAAAACTAAAGCATTTTATCAAGAACCTTAGATGAATCCATATTACTAGAGATGATGTTGTGATGCATCTTTACCACTTCCTCAAGTTCTTGGAATGAAATGGTTGCCCTCTTCTTTGTCTTGCTCCTAGTATGCAAGCACGGGTCCGCATCCACATTCTTCTTCACCAGGTTCATACAACTGATCTCAACAATAGTTTCCTCATGTTCACCAAGGTCCAGATTCTTACCAATCTAATTTATAGATTTCTCATTCAACAAAGACAAGCCCTTCGCACTAGACTTTAGGGACTGGTTGCTAATTCTCACCACAACTTGCAAGTCATTGTTGATCTTATTCACTTTATCCTCCATAGCCACAAACCACTCCTCATGGGCACTATTAACAATATTTTCCAAAGTAGCCAGTATCTCCTCGTGATTTTTTCCAAGTTTTTCAACATCCATGGCCACCTTATCAAGGATCACATTCATAGTTTTAACCTTATCTTTCACTGACAACTCTTTTTTGTTACAGTTTACCAAAGCCACACACACATCCTACCACTCTTTCAGCCTGGTATTGAGGTCCTTGACCTCCGAAAAGATCCATTTAGTAAAAGATAGGATATTTCTAGTGCCATCCTCTGCCATTCTGCAAAACAAATCCATATCAATCTCATCCCAATTCATTGGTGCAATAGTAGGACATGCAAAATTCTCATGGAAATCCATCCTATCCCCACCCTTTCCCTCCAAATCCTCCTTAGCAGGAGAGTCCTCCACATCAATAACCTCAAATTTCACCTGTTGTTTCTCAAAAAATTTAGTTGACTTCGCCAACATCTCAAAAATCCCTTTCTTGTCATCAACCTGCTCACCCTGCTCATAGCCCTTACAAACAAGGGACTCCAAAACACCATGCCTAAGAGGATCCTCCCCAAAATTCATGAAACCCTCGTCCTTCAGGACATTATCCACCATATCCTGCACTTTTCCCTCTTGAACATTCCCCTGAAGCCCCTTGTCACAAAGAACAGGGGGCTCCTCTACGCCTTTCATCCCATCCTTCCCCTACTTAAGAACACACTTCTCCTTCTTATTGCCCCCTTGCTTACCCTTCATATTCTTTTTAACACTAAGAGCAGCCACCTCCTTCATTTTAATGTTAGTCTTGTAGCCCTTCGACCAAGACTTAGAAGCCTCCTAATCATCCTCAGACTTCTCATCATCTGACGACACCTCATCTTCAAATTTTTCCTCCTCATAGTCATCATCCAATTCCTCCGTCGATTCACCAGTATCATAACTAGGCGCAATTTCCCTCTTTTTGTGAGTAGAAGAAAACTTGGGAATCTTAGGTAAAAACTTCAACTTAATATGCTCATGAATAAGTTTCATGAGAACCTCATGGAGGATTGCTTTACTAGGGTTCTTTCTATGATCATCAATACTAGTTTCCATAGAAACAAACAAGTAATAGGGAAATGACACTAAATTGTTGTGTCTGAAATGATTAAGCAACTTGAAGTGGTAACCATAAATCATAGAGTACCTTCCATCAAGCGTGAAGAATTTCATTATGGCTAGCGCCACATCTCTCCATAGCAGCTTAATTGACTTTCGATCATACCCACCACTTCCAACACACCTAAGCCTCTCCCTTTCCTTGCCTTTGAAAAAATTGGCTAAGGCAGTCTTAGATGCAGCCCGATCTCTGTAAAACTTCTTACCCTTCAAAGATAAACCAATTACCTCGGCAATGAACTCCTTAGTGGCATTCACCTCCACACCTTGGTAATGCAACATTCTATTGTTCCAACCATTAACAAAGGCCTTAGTCACCTTTGAATCCAAACCATGGAGTTTGAGCAAGTAGGGGCAAACACCACCTTTCTCCATGTACTCCCAAACAATTTCATTCCCATTGAATTTTTCATAGGAGAGCAACTCGAGTCTGTAATAATCACCTCCCATTGCCACCTGAAACAACCTACTCACAACCTTCACCTTGTTCCAATGAGTAGAAAGGGTTAATCGAACAATCTAGAAACAAAGCCAAATAACACCCATAAGTCGTGTTAGCCTAACATCACGAGTAAAACCATTAATGAAATCCCAATCCATGATCTCATATTCACAAGATATGCAATAATTAATTGAACAAGCTTTGAACTCAAAGTTCATAAACCAAAGGAGGAGGAAATAAAATAACTTATCTCCCAATGTTGTTGCTACCATGACAAGACAATTGGTCATGATTAGAAATACTTTGTAGATTTAAAGGAATGGTGTCATAAGAGTACCAATAATTATGAGACATCACCCCGAAGTTGGCAAACCCATCAGCAAGCGAATTAGCCTCTCGAAAAACATGAGAAATTTTAACATAATCAAATGATCTAATGATGGACAGGGAATTTAGTTAAATGCACAATAGACCATGACGGTGGAATTATCTTAAGGAGACAATTTATAATATTAAGGGAATCCCCTTCTAGCCAAAGCTTAGTCACCCCCGCCTCTTTAGCTAGTAAAAGGCCATGATAGGCTGTTGTTGCCTCTGCACAATGGTTTGTTTGGGTTCCCAAAGGGAGTGCCACCATAGAGACAAACCTGCAATTCTCATCACGTAACACTCCCCCACAACCAACAGGTCCCAGATTCCCCGTAGTAGCACCATCAAAGCTAACTTTGAACCAAACCTGAGAAGGGGCTTTCCATCGAACCCCCTCCCTAGAAGCCTTAGTATTCTTCACCGGAATAGAGAGATCACAAGAAAGGTTCCATTGATTCCTCACCATCAAATCATAATTAGAGACCACAACCTTAGGCCCAAAAATATGAAGCACCGAAAATTTAGAAAGAAAATTCTCTCTTATCGCCTCACAAATTTTGAAAGCAAGCCTTGAATGAGGAACCTCCAACTAACGAAAAACACGATTATTTCATTCCTTCCAAACTCCCTAAGCCACATGCGACAAAATAAATGACCATTACATTGATAGAGTCAGATTTGGAGAAGGAGCCACCCACTGAAACCAAAGATCCGAGATAGAGGCAGGAAAAACCCAAGATAAGTTCCACATCTGAAGAATTTGGGCCCAAACATCCAAAGAGAAAACTACACCCAACTAGGAGATGACAAACATCCTCAACAACTTCCTTACACAAAAAACATCTATTGGGCAAAGCAATACCCCTCTTCGAAAGATTGTTGAGAGTTAGAATTTTATCTTGACAAAGAAGCCAAAAGAAGATGTTGATTTTAGGCAAAAGCTTCAGATTCCACAAATGCCCCCAAAAGGGAAAGGGACCAAATATTCGAGTTTGAGAAGAAAAGGCAGAAGACACCAAAAACTGGTCATTCAAAGCAAACCTCCACACCATAGAGTCACCAGGGGAAGAAGCCGAAATATGAATTAGGGATAAAAACTGATAAAGAGGTTCAAGATCCCTATTAACCAGATCAAGTCTAATCCACTTCCCATTAGAAATATAATCTGACACAAAATGCCCCACTCCCCAAAACAAAGATCTTTGAAAGGGGCTACCCAAGTTTCATCCTTCAAGGGACCATGACCAATCCACCAGTCATCCCAGAACAAGATCCTCCTACCATTCCTAGCACCCAACGCAGACCATCAACAATAAGAGGACGAGCTTTCAACATGAAATTCCAAAGGGCCGAACCCAAAGGAACAAAGCCATCCCTCAAAAGGTCTCTAGAATTGTCAAAACCCTTCAAATATTTGGAAGAAAAAATAGAATTCCATTCCTTACCATCCAACAACAGAGTCCACAACTGTTTAGCAAGGAGGGTAGAGTTGAAATCTTTCAGCTTACGAAGACCCAACCCACCTTGAACTTTAGCCATGCAAACCTCCTCCCAAGAAAGTAAATGCAACTATTTCTTCTCCTCCACTTCGGACCACAAAAATATTTTCTAGATACCCTCAATATTCTCCCAAAACCTCCTGGGAATTTGAAAAAGGCTTAAAGCATAGGACGAAAGGTTCTGCAATGTTGACTTAATTAACTGAATTTTCCCAGCTTGGCTGAGAAGAGCACCCTTCCAACCAACAAGTTTTGAATTGAACTTATCAATAATACCATTCCAAAAGGAGTCTAGAACCATATTAGAGCACAAAGGAAGCCCTAAATAGGTAGAAGGGAGTTCCCCTATGCCACAACCCAAAATCCTAGCAATCTTCTATTGGCAATGCTCCAGAGTATTAAGAAAAAAGACAGTACTCTTGGGCAGACTCAACTTTTGACCAGAAGCCGCCTCATACTGCTATAAAATGAGATGGATAGACTTGGTCATTAAAGCTTCTGCTACAATAATTGTATCATCCACAAATTTGATGCGGTTAAAGAGAGAGGGATAAAAATTGAGGCACCATTAGAAAACCTGAAGAATAAATCTGCCCAAAGAATCCACCATAATAATAAAGAGGAAGGGAGAAATAGGATCACCCTGTCGAAACCCCTAAGAAGATCTAAAGAATGCAAAAGGAGACCCATTCACCAAAATTGAAAAGGAAGGAGAAGAGATTAATTGACTAACCAGCTGCAGAACCTGATCCGAGAAACCAAACGCCTTCAGGATATTACATAAGAAATGCCAATTAACACAATCATAGGCCTTCACCAAGTCCATCTTCAAGATAAGAGTAGGTTTCTTATTAACCTTAAGAGAGTGGATGTTCTCATGCACTATAAGCACCGAATCTAAAAATCCTTAGTCTGTGATAGAGGACCATGTCAAAGGTTTCCTTCTTTCCCTTCTTGTCTCTCTTCCCTTCACAACAAGCCATCCCTCCTCCATCCTTGTAGCCTCCTTTTGCCATTCCTTATATGTGACATGTTGTGTCCAAGCCTCTCCATGATCTCCACACACAACTTTCCCACACTGACCCTTTGAGGTGTCATTCACCTCCCCCTATTCTTGGACCCTCACCAACCTTGATTTGTCCCTACACTCCAGAGTTTTAGCACCACAGTGGTTTTGTACAGCCACAACACCATCTGCACTCACCATATTAGCACAGTTCGAAATAGGCACCTCAACATGACTTGACCCCCCCATTTGATTTGAGTCCCTAGTTGTCTAATGTGGTTCTGAGTTACCCACAACCTGAGAGTAGCTCTTGCCCTGCTCTTCCTTCTTCTCACCCTGTTTCTCCACTACATAATGACAGTGTGATACATCCTGCCACCAAGTAGATGATTTAGGCAGTCTGAGCTTTGCACATTGTGCAACAAGATGCCCAGTTTGGAAGCATCTTCTACATCAAAATGGGACCCCTTCATAATCCAAGGGCTGCACCCAACATTCTTTGGAAGTGTTGATTGAAATCTCTTCTGGGAGAGTCTTTGAAACTTCCATCTCCACCAAAATCCGGGCGTAAGTAGAATGCATAAGATTTGAGGAGTCATCATCAATCATCAAAAAATTCCCTAAAGAGTTTCCTATAGCCTCCAAACAAGACTCGAACCAGAAATGAAGAGGAAAGTTTGGAAGTCTCACCCACAAAGGCACTTTATCAAAAGTCTATGTGACAGGATTAAAAGTTGGATGCCATGGCTTCAAAGAAAAAGAAAATTTATCTTCCCAACTCCAGAAAAAATCACATAGAACTTTGTTTCTATTATTCACAGATTCAAAAACAACAATAAAATAACCTCTAGCAATTAGGTAGATTTGAATACAACCATCCACAATGGGTTCCCAGTGTTCATAAATTCATTTATGGAGGTCACACAAGCGTGGCCAAAAATCCCTGAAGCGTCCAATCAATCCTAGTTCTGAAAAAACTTTCACATTATGAGTTACCTCGTCTTCGAGTTCATCCTGCAAAGAGATCGACACCGAAATGGCCTTCCCTGTCTTGCCCGACACTTGGAGGTGAGGCCCTACATGGATGTTTGCAGCAACGCCTAACCGACATTCGCCGGCTCTCTTCCTGACGCTAGATCCAAGGCATTCAGAACCCCACTTAGCACTAGCTTCACCTGGATTGACCTTGTGTCCGTTTATGCCACAACGCACATCAGAAACGTTGCATCTTGGTGGGCATCCTGCAACCATGCCTAGGCCCGTAGAAACCCCAACACCCACAACTACCAATGGCTTCATTTTTACTCTTTATCTTATTATTATTATACTATTAATATATTATATTATTGTTAGATTATTATATTAAATTATTATAATATTATATTATTAGTGATTGGTTTTAATTAAGGATGTTTAAGCTAAACAAAATTTACTTTTCCAATTACAATTATGGTTAGAGTTCAATTTGGGTTAGGATTATGATTAAATTTGGCTTATAGTTAAGGTTAAGATTGGGGATCAAATAGGGTTGGGGTAAGGGTTACAATTACAATAATGTTCACTTAAGGTTACATTTATTTTTCAGAATTAATACTAATGTTGGTTTTAGAGCTGGGGTGAGGATCAGGGTTAGAATTACAATTCTTATTAGTCTTGGTGTTTGAAATAATGTTAGTGTTATGTTTAGGGTTAGAGGTAGGGTAGATTTCTAGATAGGTCTAGGTTTAATATGAGCCTATTAGTATAAATTAATTAAAAGATATCAATATATAATATAATATATGTAAATGCTATATTAATAAATATAATATAATAATTAATATTAATATATGAGCTCCTTTTTAATTTAATATAATAATAAGTAATAATTAATATTATTATTAATATTATATTGTAATATTAATATATTATATAAAAAGTTTATATATTACAGTTAATATTATATATTCTATATTGTAATATTATAATTATATATTTTATTATCTAATTATTAAATTAATTAAAGTTATTTCAAAATTATATTATATTATAGTTGTATTATACTATAATATATTTATATTTTAATTTATTATTAATAATAACTATACAGTTTTAATATTTAATATTGTTTTATATTATTTCATTGTTATTTATTTTATTATTAATACATTTAATCTGTATATAATCTTATAGTTATACAACAATTTTTGTTTATTTATATTATGTTTTTTAGGTATTTTAATTTTTTTTATAATAATTATATGTCATTATAATTATTATTATATTATATTATATTATATGTTATTGTAACTTTATTGTAATTTATTATTTAAAAATTATATTTAATTATTAATAATAACTATATAGATTTAATATTGTTTTCTATTATTTCATTGTTATTTATTATTTTATTATTAATATATTTAATCTCTATATAATCTTATAGTTATACAACATTTTTGTGTATTTATATTATGTTGTTTTTTTTTTTTTTAAAGGTGCAATGCACCCATATTATTAGGGATGCGCTTTTTTTTGAGCTATGAGCCAGGATCAACAAACCACGTGAGCACTTTGGCCAATGAGGTTTGAACCTTGGTGGCATCACTACAACCAAGCGACTTGACCATAGAACCAGCCCTTATGGGCATATTATGTTGTTTCAGCTATTATATTTTTTTATTAATTTATTATTATAATAATTAATGTCATTATAATTATTATTATATTATATTATATGTTATTTTAATTTATTATTTAAAGATTATATTTAATTATTAATTTATTATTAATAATAACTATATAGATTTAATATTATTTAATATTATTTCATTGTTATTTATTATTTTATTATTAATATATTTAATCTGTATATAATCTTATAGTTATACAACATTTTTGTGTATTTATATTATATTTTTTTATTAATTTATTATTATAATAATCATATGCCATTATAATTATTATTATATTATATTATATGTTATTTTAACTTTATTTATTTTACATCATATTATTAAAAAATATTCTAATTTATATTATTAGTAATTATAATATTTATATTATATTAAAAAACTGAATAAAAAAACTAAATATATAATAAAATAATTGATAAAGTTAAACAGTTTATTAAAACTCTATCGAATATTAAATCTTATATCTGAAACAAATTTAAATTTAATGACCAAATACAAATTATTAAATCTTAAAAACTTCACCCATTATATGTAATCCGTCAAATGAGTCAGTGAAGAGGTGACATGACGTGACTTAATGAGTACCGAATTTCGCGGCAATATCTCAACGAAAAAAGAGGGAACATTACCGTCAAGGTGGGTAATCGCATACTACCGTAAGCTTGACGGTAAAAGAAGGGAAAACGGCAACAACTACCGGCAGAAAAAAAATAAAACGGCACAAAGAAGGAAAAACGGTGACGACGAATCCGACGGCGAGCATACTTTTGACCGTCT
>VDFB02035760.1:0-26620 GCA_007258455.2 Sequoia sempervirens | reverse complement strand
ATTCCTAGCAAAGTTGACACAAGTACAACCTAAGGTAGGGAAAAATAATCAATAATACCTAATGTAACTAAACATAGCATGGAGAGTATTAATTATTTTATTCTATTCCGAGCATAGTGTGATAAAAAAAGGCATAAATCAAATAACGTTAGCCTAACATAGACAACAACAATGAACAATGCCATATGCAAAACAATACCACAAGAACACGAATCCTAAATGAATCAATATTGGTTGCAATGGTAGCCCAGATGGAGAGAGACCAATGAAAAATTGAAATAAATATAAATCTATGTATATATGTACACATATATAATTAATTTATTTTGTTCCAACCATAAACATAAAACGAAAGCCATGAATCAAACAACAATGGTTTCAATTTCCACCTAGATGCAAAAATATAAAAATTGACCAAAACTCCATAACCTTAACAATTTTAATCTTACATATATATATTGATATCCATAAGTAGAAAATGAAAGCCATTAATGAAACAGCAATGGTTTCAATAGCCACCCAGATGCAGAAATATAAGAATTGACCAAAACTCCATAACCTTAACAATTTTAATCTTATATATCTTTATATATATATTGATATTAAAATATATCCTATGTAGCCTAAGGGGAGAACAATAATCAATAAAACCTAATGTGACAAATGAATAGCATTATTTGTTTTATTCTGTTACAACCATAAGCAGAAAATGAAAGGCATAAGTGAAACAACAGTGCTCTCACTAGCCACCTGCAAGGAGTAAGACACAATAGAGCCTCGGCTATGCAATAAGAATCGACAAGAACTCCATAGCCTCTACAATTTTATCTCGTTGCAAACATAGCCACAAATTGAAATATATCAAACACAATCATACAACAATATATGTATGTACATATATATGTGTATATATATGTATATAGCCATAAAGAGAGACCCACCGGAAGTTGAAATATATTTGTTTTATTCTGTTACAACCATAGGTAGAAAATGAATGGCATAAATGAAACAACAGTGCTTTCAACAACCACCTGCAAGGAGTAAGCCACAATATAGCCTGAGCTATGTAATAACAATTGACAAGAACTCCATAGCCTCTACAATTTTATCTCGTTGCAAACATAGCCACAAAGCGCAAATATCAAACACAAATTGTACAAGAATATATATGTATATATGTGTGTGTGTATATATGTATATATAGACATATATGTGTATATATGTATAGAGCCATAGGGAGAGACCCACCAAAAATTGAAATATATATAAATATATGTATATATGTACACATATATATAATTATTTTACTTTGTTCCAGCTATAACCAGAAAACAAAAGCCATGAATCAAACAACACTGGTTTCAATATGTAGCTAGATGTAGAAAAGGACAATATAGTTTGAGCTATACAATAAGAATCAACCAAAACTCCATGACGTTAAGAATTCTAATGTTACATATATATTGATATTAAAATATACTGTGTATAGCCTAAGGAAAAGAATAGTAATCAATGATACCTACTGTAACCAAACATAGAATCAACAACTTTAATTATTTTATTATGTTCCAAGCATGATCAATATTGGTTTAAACAACAACCCAGGTAGAGAAATGATATATATATACCCACATGTAGAAAGCCAAAATATAGGTTGAGCTATACAAAAACAATCCAGAACAACTCCATATCCTCTACAATTTAATTTTATTGGATACATAGCCATAAAATGCAAGCCTTTAACACAAACCCTACGAAGCTTGACAGTAACAAACCCATACAAGAAACACTCCTTTCTCAACACAATCTCCCTGAAAATTGAAAAAATATAGACTTTTCAAGATAGAATCAACATCATTAATTTATTTTATCTGTTCCAACCAAAACAGAAAAAAAAAGCCATAAATCAAACAACAATACTTTCTACAACCACCCACATGTAGAAAGACACAATATAGGCCGAGCTATACAATAAAAAATGGACAAAAACTCCATATCCTCTACAATTTAATTCCATTACAAACATAGCCACCAAATGTATGTATGTATATATATATGTATGTGCATGTGTGTGTGTATATATATATGTATATGTGTATGTAAAAATGATTTTTATTTATATATGTGTGTGTGTGTATGTATATATGTATATATGTATATATATGTGTGTGTGTGTATCTATATATATGTATATGTGGACATATATGTATATATGTGTGTGTAAAAATCATTTTTATATATACATGTGTGTGTGTGTATATATATATATGTATATGTATATATATCTATATGTATATATGCATGTATCTATATATAAATACACACACACACACACACACACACACACACACACACACACATATAGATACTTGCATATATACATATACATATATATATTTAAGGCAAGTGTCAAAATTTTCACCCTCTTGCACAAAGATACTCTCATAACTAGGAAATTTATTGAATGAGTGAATAACATGTTTATTGGCTAACTTTTTTTTGAAAAATTAGAAAAGATGAATAATAACATTGACGCAATGAAATGACCTAGAATGAAATGCAATTTCTAGATTTTGAGCAATAAAATTTATTGATTAAACAATGCAATAAACTAAAAATGAAATGTTTTGATGCAATTTTGAATTTTTAACAATGCATCGACATGAAGCAATTCAAGATAAATGCAAAGAAATTGGTGAAACAACAAATATAAAACTGAAACAACAAGATGAATGCACCAAAAGGAAGCTAAAAACTAATATTTTAATGTCCTAAAATTGTAGATCTATAGCTAATAGGGACTCATTCGCTAGTAAGGGAAAATGGGTCTTGGTTATGTTTTTCTGGGATTTTTTTGTGGAATTCAGAGTCAATTTTGATGTTTTTTTAGATGCCATAATGTATAGATAAGACCTGATCAGGGACTTATTCACTAGTAAAGGTGAATGGGTCCTAGTTAGGTTTTTTAAAACTATATTTTAATTATTTACAAGTTCTTAGATGTACCTTTTAGTTCCAGGTTGTAGATAGTGAAATGCAGCTTCAGATTTTCCATAAATTTACTACAAAAATGTGATAAAAAGATGAAATGAAAGACCTAGGTTGAAATGCACTTTGAATGAAAACTTTTTCAACTTTGCAACTTTGACAACTTTGCTCCAAATCTTGCTCAAATTGATCTTCAACCTATAAATCTGCAATGACACACTCAAGGGAAAGATTTTTTTTTGTTTCTTAGTGAATGGGGGTTTGCCTCAATCAAACCCCTTATAGGTAATTAAACCAAATGATGAAATGAAAGAAATGAAGCATGAAAGTGCAATAATGTAAATGATATCACCTTGGATTATATCTTGTGAATCAAATCTGGTAAAAATCATTGAGTGGCCATGAATAATGTAGATCTTGGATGTAGAATGATGCTTGTAAATGGATCCTCAATGCAACATTAACTTCTTAGCTCAATACACATGAATGCATTAAACCCTTGAAATGATGATAAGACCTTGAATTGATGCAATAATCACTTGAAATCTACCTTGAAATGCCTTGAAATTTATTTATGAATGCTCTAATGCTTGAATGCTTGATAAAATTGCTAGCTTGTGTTAGCAAAAACTGTTGAATAGTCTGGATAACTGAGAGGGGGGGTGGATCAGTGATTATATGCTCAATTCAACATGTTACAATGATATCTAGAAATTGAATAAACATGTTACAGTGCAAATAATGTTCTAGGGTACACTAACCAATTTCCAAATCGGTTCAGACCCAAAAGAATGTGTCTCATTATGTTGCAAGATGAATGGGACTAGGAAAAACATGACCAAAAGATAGATCATCGCAGCATAACATCTGGAGCTCATCAATCGAGATCACCAAAGCATTAGAATTAATCAACCAAGATATGCTGACATCAATGACAACCATTAATGACAACAAACAACATCACATTCCAACAATCTCCCCCTTTGTCATTGATGACAACATCCATCAACAACAAATCAAACAACTCAAATATCACCATCTTCTTGTCTTCTTTTCTTCTCCCCCTTTGACATCAAGGACAAAGGGAAAAAAATCCCCCTAAAAAACTTACTCCACTTCCCATATGAGGAAGTCTCCCAATATTGATCCAGATAAGAGTGAACATGTAAAATTTTGGACCAATGCACACTCTAGTGCACATTATTGTAGATTAGAAGGGGGAAGAACCCCTAACATCTATCAAAGATACTCAAAGGTATCTTTGCTCAATGGTTTTGTAAAAATATCTATAATTTTCTCTTTTGTAGGTACATATTCAAGTCTAACCTCATTGTCCAATACCTTCTTCCTCAAGAAATGATACCGGATTTTTGGAAATTTTTATTGTACTAGTATTATCACACATAATTGAGATTGGTTCATCAAATGATATGCCAATGTACTTCAGTGTTTGTTTCATCCATATTATATGAGTGAAAAATGAGGATGTTGCAATGTATTCAGCTTCATCAATAGATAAAGATACAGGGTATGTGCAGGATCATCATGGAAAAAACGTGCCCTTAAGTGGCAAAAATCAAAAAAATCAGAGTTAGGCAACTTGACATAAATATTTGAATAAGTTATCTATATTATTTCAAAAATATGTAAGAATAGAATTTGTCAAAAATTGAATGTACTTTCTAAACTACTAGGTTTTTTTAATAAAAAAAGAAATCTATTTGATGAAAATTTGAAATTTCAATGCAGTAGTACTTAAATTTTAGGGAAAAAATAAGTAGGTGTCTGTCTGACCACCCTAACCACAATAAAATGATAATACTTTTTTATACTATTTTAGATATAAGTAGAGGACTCATCTACTAATGTGATGCATATTTTTTTGTAATTTTTTTCCAAGTAAATAATTAATTATGAATTTGTTATTACAACTTTTAAAAAATATAAAAAACTCGTATATCTGACCACCTTAACTTGGTCAAAACTTCATGAAATTCAATTTTTCTTTTTTTAATCCTATATTATGTGAAGCATAGAATGTGACACATGTTTTGGATTCAAAAAATGTGATATCGTTTGAAAGCGATAGATGTTTTTCAACCAGTCTATCAATTAGGACTTTAGTCATAATTTGAATAGAAAATGAATAATAATTAATTATTAAATTCAAAGTAAAGCATAATTTATATTGGTGGAAATCTGAGAATCTCCTTTAAAAACCCTTTTCGTTTAATCAATTTTGGGTAAAAAAAAGTCATCAGCCACATACCCATCATTTTTCCAGTTTTTGGCCCATCTTGATCCTGCACATACCCTACAAAATCTTGTTTCTTACTTGACTAAGCAACCAACTGGGAGCCAAGGAAATAAGCTCCACCACTTGTACTATGCCTGTTATCAACACATATGACCCAATCAACATCAGTGTAAGTTGTTAAAGTGAAATATGAGTCCTTTGGATACCATAACCCCATGCCTTTTATGCCTTTCAAATATCTAAAGATCCTTTTTACTACAACATGTGATTCCTTTGGTTCTTGCTAAAATTTGGCTACTAAACAAACAACATACATAATGTCTGGTCTAGTTCTAGTCAAATATAAAAATCCTCCAATCATTGACCTATACATGCTTGCATCAGCTTTAGGTGAATCATCTTTTTTTGTCAACTTGCATCTGGTAATAATAGGTGTACAAACCGGTTTATAATTCTCCAATCCAAAATTCTTCAATAATTATTTGGTATACTTGAACTGAGATATGAAGATTCCTTTGTTGGTTTGATTTGCTTGTAGTCTAAGGAAGAAATTTAACTCACCAATCATAGACATTTTGAATCCTTCTGCATTTCATCTACAAATTTTCTGCACATATATCATCATTTCCTCCAAAAGTTATGTCATCAACATAAAACAAAACAATCAACATTTGATTTGAGTGAGTTCTATAGTATAAATTACTATCAATAGATCCCTTTTGAAATCCTTTTCCAGTCAAGTACTTGTCTAATCTACCATACCAGGCTCTAGGTGCCTACTTCAATCTGTATAGAGCTTTATTCAACTTGCAAATAGCATCTAGGTCACTTTCAGACTTGAATCCTTCTGGTTGCTCAATGTAAACTTCTCCCTTTAATTATCCATTCAAGAATGCATATTTTACATCCATTTGATAGACTTTGAAATCCTTAAAAGCTGCAAAGGCCAAGAATATTCAAATCGCTTCCATCCAGGCAACAGGTGCATATGTTTCTTCAAAATCAATACCTTCAATCTGAGTATAACATTTGTAAACCAATATTTCCTTATTTTTCACTACCTTTCTGTTTTCATCTAACTTATTTCAGAATACCCACTTTGTTCTGATTACATTTTTGTTTGTCAGTTTGGGAACAAGTTCCCAAGTCTTAATTTTCTCTATCTGATCAAGCTCTTCCTTCATTTCCTTCACCCAATTCTAATCATTGCATGCTTCTTATACAATCTTTGGCTCAATTTTTGAGAGTAGACATAATAGTCCTATCTCTTGAGGTTCTTTACTTCTTGTGGTGATTCCCTTATTCTTATCTCTAATGATTTGGTTTTTTGAGTGATTTTTCTGCACATACCTTGGAGTTTTAGTTCTAGTTGTTAGAGCCTCCTTTGTCTCTTCTTCTTCTTCTTCTTTCTTATCTTTTTCTCCTTTGTCATCCAATTCATCTGATCCATATTCAATATACCTTTCAGGATTTCTTTGAACATCTTCATCTACTTTCACATTTGAACTTTCAACAATCTTGCTCAGTCTCTTGTTGTAACACTGGTACACTTTGCTTCTTGTAGATTAACCCAGAAATATGCCTCCATCAACTCTACTATCAAAATTTTTGAGATTTTCCTCATCTCTTCAGATGTAACATTTGCTTCCAAAATTTTTGAAGTACTCTACTGTGGGAGCTCTTCCATGCCATAGCTCATGCGATGTCTTTCCATATTTCTTCCAGAACACTACTCTGTTAAGAGTGTATATTGTTGTGTGTATTGCTTCTCTCTAGTAGATTTGTGGTAAACCTACTTCCATGATCATTATTCTAGCTACTTCCTGAACTTTCTGGTTCATTCTCTCTACTACACCATTCTGCTGAGGTGATCTAGGGGCATATAGTTTTCTTTTAATGCCATATTTTTCATATAATTTTTTGAATTTGTTAGAAGTAAACTCTCCCCCTCTATCAAATCTTAGACACTTGATTCTTCTTTCAACTTCATTCTCAACTCTTTCCTTGAAAATATTAAATTTTTCTAAAGCTTTTGATTTTTCTCTTAGAAATGCAACCCGGGTTAATATAGAATAATCAACTATTAAGAACATGAAATACCTCTCACCTTGTAGGATTCTTGTTTTGGTCAGACCACATAGGTCACTGTGTACAAGGTCCAAAAAATTGGTAGATGATTCTTCTTTTCTTCAGAACATTTGGGTATGTGCAGGATCATGATGGGCCAAAAAGTGGCAATATGATGGGTATGTGGCTGACGACTATTTTTTTACCCAAAATTGATGAAATAAAAAGGGTTTTTAAAGGATATTCTCAGCTTCCACCGATATAAATTATGCTTTACTTTGAATTTAATAAGTAATTATTATTCATTTTCTATTCAAATTTTAATTAAAGTCCCCATTGATAGGCTAATTGAAAATATCTAGCTTTCTAAAATGGTATCACATTTTTCGGAATCCAAAACATGTCACATTCTATGCTTTGCATAATATAGGATTTCTCAAAAGGAAAAAATGAATTTCATGAAGTTTTGACCAAGTTAAGGTGGTTAAACATATGAGTTTTTATATTTTAAAAGGTGTAACAAAAAAATCATAATTAATTATTTACTCAAAAAATTACAAAAAAATATGCATCACATTGGGGCATGAGTCCTCTACTTATATCTAAAATCTTATAAAAATTATTTTCTATTTTATTGTGGTTAGGGGTGGTCGACAAACACCTACTTCTTTATTTTTTCCCTAAAATTTAAGTACCATCAAAAGATTGAAATTTCCAAATTTTCACCAAATAGATATTTTCTTTTTTAAACTAAAACTAGTAAAGCCAGAAACTACATTCAATTTTCTATAGATTCTATTCTTACTTATTTTTGAAAAAAAATAGATAAATTATTCAAATTTTTACGTCAAGTTTCCTAACTCTAATTTTTCTAAATTTTTTGCCACTTAAGGGCCTATTTTTTCCATGATGATCCTGCACATACCTGTTTCTGTAGTATGATTTCCTTCTCGACATCCCTTGTAGATAGTGCTAATTAGTTTGGTCAATCTTGAAAAATATCTAACTGCTCTTGTTGAACTTATCCTTACCAAATTGTTGAAGTTGATGTGACACATCCTCTGGTGCCAAAGCCAACAGTCATCAAGGACTAGGAGAATTAGAATCTCTTTGTAGCTCCTTCTATTTGATACATATTGCCACTTGTTCTTTTTCTAGTGGAAATAACAATTCCAGATCTCAGAACCATCATCTTGAAACACCACATTATAGCCATTTTTACACATCTATCCAACACTCAGAAGATTATGATATAAACCCTTCACATAGTAAACATTGTCATTGTTATGCTTTCCATCAAATGTAATAGAACCAATTCCAACAATCTTTGTTGTTTCTCCAAATCTAACAAAAACTTCTCAAGCTTTACAAACTTACTTTTATCATCGCTCATATGATTTGAACATCCACTATCAATCAACTATTCATCTCTATTTCTTTTGACAAAAAATGTAGCTTCAATGCTATCATTAGATTTTAGACAAATATTATAGATATCAAATCTAGGTTCATCATTTACCAATAAAAACAAACAATCTCCATAATCTTATTCATCATCTAAAATGTCGACATTCTCATTAACATAATAGGCCTTCTTATTGATCTTTTAAAACTTTTTCCTTGATCCTCTTTTCGAACACTTGGCTGCTAAATGACCAATCCAATCTTTCCACATCTGAAATATTTAAGAGGTAACATACCTTTGTACTTTCTGGTACCTTTCTTCATCTTCCTTGTGAATTTTGCTTCTGGACAAATATTTTGAACTTTCATCATCCAGATCTTCTATCTTTGTGGCTTTGAAGGTTGTTTTAGATTTCTCCTTTTCTTTTCCAAATTTCCTCATCTTAAATACATTCAAGGTGCCAAATAGTTGCTCTTTGGTGAATTTATTTGGATCATAAACTTCCTCAATGGCTAAGATCTTGTTAATGTAACTCTTCGGTAAGGTCATTAGAATATTCTCCATTACATCTTCATCTATCAGAGTCCCTCCTTGATTTTTGACTTTATTTATTGCACTGGAAACTTTCTTAAAGTAGCTCACTATATCCTCACCTTCTTCCATTCTCAAGTTTTCATATATGCACTTAGCTTTTTTGATAATTTGACTCTATCATTTTCTTCATAGATTTCTTTCAAATTTTCCCAAACTTCATAAGCAGTGCCCAATGAAATAACTTTTGTTAACTTAGTCTTATACAAACCACTAAAGATTGCATACCTTTCCTTTTCATTCTCTTCATAGGCTGAAATATCATCCACAGTAGAAACACCTTTTGATGGTTCAACATATTTTGTCTCAACAAATTTCCAAGTCTTGTAGCCTAGAGAGATCAAGTAACCTCTCATTTGTACTTTCTAGAAACTATAGTTAGATCCATCAAATACATGAATTTTCAATCTGTGCACCATCAGATCTAACCCAAGTGGCTAAGCTCTTCTTTGAGGAATGAAAGCTCTGATACCAATTGTTGAACAGTACAAATAATTGAGAGGGGGGCTGAATCAATTATTATAAAACAATTTTCTTGAATTTAATTAATCCAAAGCAAACTTAAATCAATCGGATATTAATGAACATGAAAGCAAAAAATGACACCATGCATAATGAACACCAACATTTATGTGGAAACCCAAGAAGGGAAAAACCAAGGAGAATAATAATTATTCTCAATTATAAAGCACTGATTAAGGTGACACCGGTTAAGGTGATTTTTACAAAGGCTCACTACCAAATTGCTTACTATAGGTAAGGATAACTGTCGATTGGGCTCACTGCCCGACTATTATAGCCAAAGATAGAAAGGCTCACTACCAAAAGAGAAAGGCTCACGACCAATAGAAAAAGGCTCACTACTAGAAGAATGATGAAAGGAAATCCATCGCTGAAATGACTATCACCAATAATGACTCTAGATAGAATCTTAGTGTTTGCTACCTCTGGTCATATACTTTTGCACACTTCACAATGTCTGGATTTTCAGATTTGCATTCATCACACTTGCTTTAATCGAACAAAATCAACTCTTACATATACCATTTGATGCTTCCATAGACTCTTAAGTTAGCCAAACACAATGTCTTCATAGTCTTCCAAGTTGGCCAAATACAATTTGAATTAGGTATCCACAAAATCATTCCAATGGTGAAGAGGAACAAAACGTGGACCACATAGAACCTCCTCGCTCAAGTCAACACATTACAATGATATCTGGAAATAGAATAAACATTTTACAATGCAAATAATGTTCTAGGGTACACTAACCAATTTCCAAATTGGTTCGAACCAAAAAGAATGCATCTCATTATGTTGCAAGATTGAAGGGACTAAGACAACCATGACCAAAAGATAGATCATCAAAACACAACATCTAGAGCTCATCAATACGGATCACCAAAGCAACATAATTAATCAACCAAGATATGTTGACATCAATGAAAACCATTAATGACAACAAACAACATCACATTCCAATAGAAACAATGTGAATTAACCCCTTATTTATACTAAACATATTAACCCCAAAATTCAAAGAATTAAGGTCAACACCAGATTTGGGAAGAAAGACAATTTAATTCCCACCAAAATGAAATTCAAAAATTAGGGTCTCATTAAGGGAGGACCCATTCACCACCAAAGGTGAATGGGTCTTGGCTAAGTTTCTAGGATCGAGCTTCGGGGAGTTGAAAGAAGGCCAAAAACCCATTCCATATCAACTGAGAAAGGGGGGTCCTATTAAGGGAGGACCCATTCACCACTAAGGGTGAATAAGTCCTGTCTCAACTTACCACGACAAAAATTTTTGCAATGAAATAATTTGATAATTAATTTATGATTGTTGGGAAAGATCCTTGGGAGGTGTTAAAATTAAGGCCTAAATTTGAATCAAAAGAGGGTTAATAACTCCAATGAATTATGACCACCTAGATAAGAGTGAAAGTGCTTTAAAACACTTTACAACACCTAAACAAGGTAAAAATTATGTAAATTTTTATTTAGAAAGGGGCCCATTAGGCTTAAATAAGCAAAGAAGTCTTAGAAAAGTATGAAAATGTCTTACAACACTTTACAACTCCTTTGCAAAGGACCAATTAAGGCATGATTTAGTTAAATAAAGGTTGCAGAATAGTGTGAATGTGTACAAGACATTACAATAACACTCCAAGACACCATTAATTCAGCTTTAATGTCAATTATCAAGCAAGCAAGGAAAAGGATACTTTTTCCATTACTACACTTAATAATTTAGTTTTAAGAAGAATATTTATTTTTAATTTATATTAGAAAGTTTTTTTTAGTTAATTAATAAAGATATTACAAATAAATTTAATTTAAAAAAAAAAAATCTTATATTATTCATTTATAATAATAATAATAACAAATTTAAGCTCTCTTACTTTCATTTTCTTTTTAGTCATTCAAAATATTTTTTGAAATATGGAATCAAGAAGGCATATTTCATTTTTTCCTAATGATCTAACTTTATCAATTTGATAGTTAAGTTTATGTAAAAAGAAAGATGTGACATGCATGTGATATCTATCTCTTTTCTTGTGTCTTTGAGCATCTTGGGATTTCTCACATCCCTTCTCTATGTATTTTACTATCGTTTCTATTCATATTTCTATCTATTTTTTTTATCTCTAGGTTGTCTATGGAGGTGGGAACACTGAAACGTGGGTTTGACCGAGGAAAGCCCCTAAACAAACCCAACAATTTTTCTCAGTATTATTTTTGTAGGTATTGAAGATATCTATTTTCTAGAGGCTTCCTTTCTTAGTCTATTGTGAGCATTTTCCATCTCTTATTCTCTTGCTTTTTCATTTATATTTCACCTCATTTACTCTATCTTAGTTTTGTTACTTTCTATTATTTTCTCACATTCTTAAGAGTTCTTAGCAGTCAGGGTATAAGTAGTCATATTGTTGTTTTCTATAAAATTCTTATTTTTCAATCTGTACAAGATACTAACACACCTTTGGGATGCTAATGTTCCCTATTGGCATCTGTGTGTTGCATTTTCATCCTTTGGCTAGGAGCTTGTTAGTCTTTCTAGAAGACCTCTATGGTCTACTCTTTTAGATTCTAGAACTCTAACCTTTTTATCCTATTAGTTGTTTGCTATTCATTTTCAGCTTATTAGGTAGTCTAAGGTAGTTAAGGACCATTTTCTCCTTGAAGAATCTTTCTTGTCTCGAGACTCGACGGTAGCAAATCTTCTCCTCTATAGGTTAATATAGTATTGTACGATGCAACTAGAGAAGTGGATATAAATAGAAGCCTAGACAATGTCACACCTCTTCAAAGACCTCTATAAGGTAGGGATTCCCCCTTTCCCTTTCCCTATTTCTTATAACCTCTTATGCTACTTTCTATCTCTTAAGAAATTTTATAACCCTCAACCCCATTGTAAGAGGTTTAATCCCACCTAATGGGGAAGAATTGTTAAACATTCAATTTGTTGATGGTACAACTGTGTTTGTGAATCTTAAAAAGGAAAAAATGATAATCTAATTTTAAAAAAGCTTCACATATTTTGTAAACCTTCTAGAGCTAAAATATCCAAAGGGAAATCCATTATGTTAAGATGGGAAATTAATCCCCCAAAATGGTTCAACAAATATGAATTCCAATGGGGGGCCCTAGATAAACAAGTAAGATACATATGCATTCCTTTTCCATTCAATCAATGCTTGACATATATGTGAAAATGGGTAAAAGATAAAATATGTGTCAAAATAGATAAGTGGAATAAATAGTATCTATCAATGGCAGTGAGACTTCAAGTTTACCAAAACCTTCTTTCATCATATAAAATGTATTACTCCTTAGTATGGATTTTATGTAGCTATCAAATAAATAAAATTTTAGGTAAAAAATGATAGCTCCTATGGTCTGATGGGAAGGGTAACAAAAATAAAAATAATATCAAATGGGAATGGTCCTGCCTAGGTAAGGAGAGGGGTGGATTAGGTCTATAAGATCTAAAAAAATAAGGTATATCCCTCAATGTTAAATGGATTATGAAATCAATGAATAAGAATGAACCTTGGAAAGTACTAATTAGAATTAATATTCAAATAATTATCCCTAAGAAGAAGAACATCTTGGAAAAATATCCCAATGTGTGATTTTTTGGTAGGAAAATTTCCTATTTTACCAGTAGGATCAAACATCTTCAAAACCATTTGGAAGGATTGATAGCAAGTTAAAGGCTTTACTAAGAGCAGTGACATGAAAGAAATTGGAAAAATATTTTTTTGTTTAGACAATTCAATATGGTGGAATCTAATTCATAAAGGAAGACCCCTTACCTTATTGCAAGGATACTTTTCTAAAACATGGGCCAAAAAAGGAATTAATGGTTTTAAAGACATTATTAGTAATTTCTAACTAAAAACATGAGCCACTCTCAACGTAGAGTTTGACCTACCCCCTTCCCAATGGAGGACATAGTCGGTATTGAGAGAGGCATGTAAAGTTGTTCAATTCCATGTGAATTATGAAATTTACTATGAAAAATTAGTTAATTTGAAACAAATTGATGTATGGATCAATCTAAGCTAAAACCCAAAATATTTAATACACTGGCTATCTCACACAAAATATTTGATTACCTTAATAATTGTTGGAACATTAGAAATGGAATAAGATCTAATAAAAAACCTTTAAACGAACATGGAATATTGTTTTAGAACCTAAAAAAGATTGCTTTAAATGTCTACTTGTTCCACAAAAGCTACCCTACTACTTCTCTACCTTGAATTTGCAAAATTGTCAGATTTGTAGAAAACCTGATAATTGTAAACAAATTTTTTTGAATGTTTATGTGCAAAATAATTTTAGAATATGTTTTGTGCTGATTTGGGAGAAAAATAAAAAATAGGTAGGATTAATTGACAGTAAATAATATATGGATATATAGAAGGATTAGATAAATCTATTAGTTTATTTTGGGTTTTACTAACTAATAAAATTTTATGGCATTTATGGAAACCAAGAAATGATGAAAAGTAGCAAGGTAAAAAAAGGGCACTTATTGAGTCTAATAGAAAACTCACATTTTACAATAATGTTGTGCATGTAGTGATGGCAATGGAGGCATATAGAGGCATGCTTATACATTTGATGAAAGATGGAAAGAAAGAAGAATACAAAGAGGAAATAAATTGAGAGAGGCATTGGTCGTTGAACAAGGAGATTAACAACAATTTCTAGAGAAGCTACCTAGAATTCTAGAGGAAATATAGTGAGAAATTCAAAATAGAAACATAATAAAGAATGAATACATAAATTTATTGTATATACAACATTAAAGTATAGAAAAGAACATAAATGTGTTGATAAAACATACCATATGAAACCATGATATATGAAACTATGATGCAAACTTATTTTTTATTTGTACTCTATAATCAATCAAAAAAAGATGAATTTATGATTTTGATATAAAATGGAATGCATCAAATTGGGAAAATGAGACGTAGATAAAAATTATGCACTTTAAAAAAATTGCAACAAAAATGTTATTGTATAATTCTCAAAGGAGCCTTGGAAGTTCCCCAAATGATAATTTCTTAGCATCACTTGTGAAAATCTATAATTTTTAGAAAATATTGATACAAAAATAAAAAATAAAAAATTGTACAACTACAAATCTCTACAAAATTAGCCTATATTAAAAATAATTGCTCAAACATTTAAATATTTCTATATAAGGATTGGAAACCACAAAACATAATGACACATCAATTAGTTAAAAGAATTGACCAATAAGGACTCAAGGTGATGGGTAACTTGAGGATGAGTGGATGAAGTCATATAAATTTGAAAAAATGAAGGCCCAAACACTAATCAAGGTATGAAAATTAAATACAAAAAAGGTTGGATCTAAACCCTAATTAAATTTAATATAAAATGGTGTATTAGAAAATTAGATATGGAGAAATTTGATGAATATGAATGATGAATGCTAAGGTCAAATTCTAGGTTGTGTAGAATTTTGAATTCACCAAAATTGTAAGAGAAAAACAACCAACTTACATAAATGTGTAGGTTGATTAAATAAATAGAGCAATTGAACCATACTGAGCATAGATAATAGAGCTAGGGGTTGATAATAAAAATAAATGCTATAATTAATCAATCAAATAAATACAAAAACTCAATAAATTAAATGTGTGGGTACTTAGCTTTGATTTCATTTTATATGTCTTTATCTAAATGGTAGGAATCTATTTTCCAAGGTGTTGGAATTTTACACTTTGTTGCTAACCTAGAAATTTGGTTGTTTTCCTTCCTAGTTTAGGTCCATGAATATAAAGGTAATCCTTGTGAGTGTACAATTATATAAAAGTTCCCATACCTCACAAATATGCTCTAGGAAAATTTGTAGGCTAAAAATTGTTTGCCTCAATGTTTAGAATCTAAATTTGTGCAAAGATATGTGATATTTACAAAGACCTTTGAATAATATATTGAATTGCAAGAGTCAAATTCTCTTTAGTTAAACTCTTTGATGAACCATTACAATAGAAGTGAAACAAAGTCAAGATTAGTAAGCAAGTGTGCAATATATGCTTTTCGTTTGATGATGTAGCATTAATGCAATCTCTTTTATTCCACTTATAATCTCATTCATAAATGTGACTCCTAGTTATGCTATATGATTCAAGTACATTAGAGTTAGTCTTTAAGTCTACCATTGAAAACATGCAAATTAGACAATTCACACTTTAGTCAACTCATAATAGTCAAAGGAAATGGTAGTAATGATTAAAATTTTAAAATTTAAAACCAAATATTTGATGTTCAAATTTGCAAACATGAAATCTCAACAAATTAATTTTTGTACTCGCATATTTGAACCAAGATGAAAATGAGATATTTGAGGAATAAGATAGATTTTTCAAAATGACTAATGAAGTAATGATGGGATTCAAGAATGAATTATGTTGTTTGTGAACATTACTGTAAACTAGACCTTCTTACATACTAATCAATATATTAAAAGCAAACTAATTATCATAAATTTAAAAAAAAAAAAAAAAAATCACCATTAAAAAAATATTAATCATTTGATTTTATTCTAAATAAATTCAATAAAAATTGAAAATGCAAAGAGATTGAATAAAAGTGCGAATTATTTTATCTCTAAGTGAGGACACATTACATCACTGACGTTTAGAAATGGCACTAGGACTGAGAAAAAGTTTATTGAAAACAGATTGCTGCCATTATTTTTGCATGGCTTTTGCATGATAGCTTTCGAGATCCATGTCAAGTTGTGCAGCAGATATGCTATTAGATTTCCTTAGACTGTCGGCCCTTCCTCCCCTTCCTTTTCTTCTTCTGTAGCTTCCCTCAATTCTATTTCCAAAACCATTCTCTGGTGCCCCTACAAATCCTGTCCTCCTCTTCGTCCCCCTTAGTCTCTGGTCACTCATATTGGGGTATGCTTGGGTAATCAAGGGCAACTTTGAATCCAAGTTAAAGTTACGATCAGGATTAGTAGCACCAACGAATTCGATCTTCATGGGCTTTCCATCAAGCAAAACATTATTGTAGCGTTTCCAAGCAGTAGTCGCATCGTTTCTGTTGATGTAGACCACCTCTGCTGTACCCATGAACTCACCCTTTCTATTGAAATGAAGAGCCTACCTTCTGAGTTGTCCAAAAGCGGAGAAAAGCTCTTTTATGTCTTCATCACTTACTCTTCCATCCAAGTTTGAAACGGACAATTTTGTTTCTCTTGGCATGCCCGCATCTGCAAAACCCTCCACTAGCAGACCATGAACATTATTATTCTGTTTGTGTCTGTATCTCTGACTTTGTGCCTTTCTAAATGCCTTAGCAATGGAATATGGCGACCTGTTCCTTCTAGAATTAACCCTACCATAAGTAGGGCTGATTCTTATGCCTAGGCCTTTCATGTTCTTATTTTTGTCGGACAAATTGTACCTCGACTTGGTCATGTTAATCAATACTTCAATCGCTGTACACGAAAGGATATAACCAGAAAATCTCAGTAGCAGTTTGCGAAGATCCTATTATCGATCAGTTCTTCCAAGTAAATATTTGGTAACGCAATAGATTTGGGTTAGTGTCGCAAAATGTTCATTTATATATCTTGGATTGGAAAGATGGGCTCCAAAGCAAGTAATACTAAGTTCTGTCGGCCCGCTCTGAAAAAGTTAAATATCATGTTAGGCTTTGTGTTGGAAGAATGTTAAATCTACTAGAAAACCACTTGCAACATAATCTTTATTAATCATTTGTTACTAGTGGGAAGATATTATGCAATATGTGCTTGGAGTTGCGTTTATTTATTTAATGGTTATTGATGTGTAATTAACTCAACTATAATTTATTTACAATACAATCAAACCTCTTAGCATCGTCATATGTTTTGTAGGCCCATCGCATTGTCAACATTACATGTTTTGTCTGATGGGAGCCTACCACCGAACAATATCATGGCACACAAATTACTGATATACTAATACACTTAGGCAAATTTATGAATAATCTATACAATATTAGATGATGGAGAGTGGAGGGTTAACTAATTCAATTCACTCATAAGTATTTGTAACTAGTCATGTACGAGATTAAAGATTAAGCTAAGTTAAAATCCCACCTCTTGTAGCCCATCAACATTTAAATAGAAAAGAATGCAAGAAATGAAATATAAATGTATATGCACCATGGAGACAAGCAAATGAATTATAAAGGCTTAGGGTCTAGAACAGGTCACCATGAATATGCCTCCAAAGAATAAAAAGGATATTAATTATGGACAAAGTACACATACATAGGATAAAGTAGTACACGCGGACCCTATAATAAGATTTTGGAAAGATAAATTAAAATAAAGTCTTAAACTATATAAAAACCCCTATTTTATATTTTCTAAGGTCATTTATAAAGATGGGATTGTCAAAAACAACTTGGCAACATAAGAAGTACAATTTGTCAATTTTCTAGGCAAGGGTCAACAATTTACAAATATAAAATTTAAACCTATTACACACAATTATTTACTAGCATTTGAGGAACATATCCATAATTGGATTTAGCTAAATTCTAATTTTCTTATGGTGTTCCTTTGAGCTCCATTGTTGTATTATGAGATGAGTAAAGTATAAGATAATATTGGGTTAGTCTTTGGGTGAAAGAAAAATCATTTGTCCCATTTTGGTGCCACCCTAGTTTTTCCTAAAATTACTTTCCATTTAAAAATTGCATAGAGGCTTTGATATGGGGTGGTTCAATCTTAGTCTAGGGGAGTTTTATTAAACTCCATACACTTAAATTGAACCCCTGAAATACTCCCCTTTGCTCCTATCAAATGTTGATAAAGCAATTTCACCTCACCTATTGGGGATCAAATGAATTCATCCAAAGGCACCATTTTGCAAGTATATAGCCTTTAATGATAGATTTTAAAAAAGTATTATATATATATATAAATATATTTGAAATTTGTAATCAATCAAATCCATTATAGAAAAATAATGATATATATTTAAGACACTACAAAATGTAATAAATTATGCAAAAAAATATCAATAAATGTACAACACTTCACATGGGTGTCCTTGTTTCAATGAAAAATAACATTTTTCTTAAATAAACAAAGACAAATGTATTACAATAAAATATAGTTTGACGTTTCTATTTTATCAATTAAAATATTTAATAGAAAAAAACATTTCTTTTATGACATTTGAGCTATTGTCCATCTACCTTACAAAAGAACCTTAACTTATTTGATGATTTAATAGATATAAATATAGCTATTTTTTATATTTTTTAATTTATTTCTAATGAATTGATCCACATGTACTAAAATGGTGCAATACTTTGGATCACTTTTTTTTATACTAGAGATAGAGTAGGCAATAAAGATACAAAATAAAAAATTTATACAGTATCCATAGCCATTAGTTGAATGTTATTACCCCTTCAAACTAGCAAATCTAACCCCCCAACATAAAATTATGCTTTGTAGCTACTGGATATTGTTTGAGGTATACTTTTATAGCTACTGTACATTAATTTTAATGACACCATCTACAACAAAACCTGTGACATCATGTATAAAATGAAATGCAACAAGAACCCTGACAGATCCCGTGTGCTATGAGAAAATTGTCTTGTGCATGTTGTACAAAAGGAGGCCTGAGCACACTATATATAGGAGAGAGCGCCTATACACTCTGCATACTAGGAATATCTGAATAACCGGTGCAAAAAGAGGACCATGTGTAGCCACCACCTCACATGTGGGTAAAAGCACAAACCTATGTCACACTTTATAAAGGAATCATCCAACAACAAAAAAAATTCTAAACTTCGACCACATAAAAGTGGACTTTGTGTTTTGAATTTCAAAATAATCTAAACTAATGAAAGGTGGAAATAATGGTAAAGTTTAATCCTATAATTTTTTAGATTTAAAAAAAAAAAAATTGATTAGTTTTTTATCAATTTAAGTGCAGATTTTGGAATGTTGAAAATTTGAAGAAAAAGTGATGTTCACTTGATGTCAAGAAATAAATAGAAAAAAACTTCAATTTCCCCTAATTTTTTCTCCAAATAGCTAACTTCAATATCTAGTACATGGAAAAAAAATAAAAAATTTAATGTATATTTTTCTCATAATAACATTTTAAATTCAAACTTGTTAGAATTTGATAGTTTTCATTTGAGGTCAACTATTGTCTATTTTTTTAATCACTTTCAAGAAAAAAATTATACCTTTTTGAAGAGGACTCTCTCCTCTAGTGCACCATAAATTTTTTCAAACTTTTTTAATATGTTTTACATTTTTCTTTAAAAACTTTCTAATCAACCTCTTTTTTAACTTTAACAACCTACTTGCATTATTTTAAAAATAAAATATATTCAAAAAAATCAAAATATTAAAAAAATTACATATTGAGATTCACCACTTTGAGCTCTACAAAAGGGTATTTTTCTTTTTCTTTTTTTAAAAACATCATTCTGACTAAAGAAATACTTAGTTGACGTTGAAAGTTTTAGAAAATTATGAAAAAGTTGAGTTGGCTGCCAACTAGGATGTGACATAGATAGTTTTGGTAGAAAGCTGTCGATTGAAACCCATTCTACCGAAACCTTGCCCATAAAATAAGCCACATTTTGATGTGACAAAGCAAAATCTTCAAATTTTTGAGTTTCAAGCAAAATTTTCACCCGAAACTCTACGTGCCATGTGGTTTCGGGTGAAATTGGTTCAACCAAAACTATTTAGGTAAAAAAAAATTCGATTAAAACTATTTAGTTGGTTGAAAGTGTGTCATGACTTTATACTTTTACCCATGTTTTTTCTTTCATTTCCTAATTATAGATCACTCCACTCAACCAGTGTCTTTGTCACCATCATTTCATCTCTAGAAAATACCTCCTCAATTTTCAAATTCTGATTTGTATGCAACCTTGGAGCTCTGACTTGGTGCTGATACTCATTGAATTTGACTTTATCATTGAGATCCTTCTAAAAAATTTCTAGTGCAGTCATGAAAGTGGCCAAATTAGGTTGATCCACTTGCCAGTTATGTCCAAACTTGACCTCATTTTGAGTGACAAGTAGTATCTAGTCTTGCAAGAACTTGAGGAACTTGCCTTGTAAGATTTTCACCATCAATACAACCTATGAAGCAATGTTAGAAAGATCGAGTCTCTTTGTAGACTTAGTAAGGAGCCTCCTTTGACCATTGAACTTTTCACTATTTCTTGTCTTCTACAAATGCCACAAAATTTCATTAGAAAGACAATGCCAAAATAGATTAATCTCTTTACCAAGCCTTTTATCATTGCATATAAGGATATCTTTCCAATTTATTTTTCCATTAGTTTTCTATATTAACATTATGTTACATAGGAGTTTCCAAATTTCATTTGCATACAAACACTTAAAGAATATGTGTTCAATAGTTTATGGGAGCCTACATATGTTACATATTTCAATATCATTATTTTTTCACTTCACATGGACTCTTCACAACAATATTAACCATCTTAGACAAGCCTGTTTGGGGTCAAGAATAAAGGACCAATTTTAGGTGAATACTTCTTGCCAATCCTTACTACTTAGGCTTACTTGCCAAGCTTTGTTTAAGTGCTCAAATAAGGAATCATTATGCATTAAATCTTTGTAGATGACCTTTTCCTAAAGTGAATTTAAAGGAATATTGTCTTTCCAAGAAAGATGCTCAATAAGATTACTATCTAGACTATTTGGACCAAGTGGGGGTGAAAGGTCCCAGGCTTGCTTCAGGACAGTGTAAGTTCTTAATCTGGATGAGGGCAGTTGGTTCACTCCTACAAATCATCCCACTTCTTAACTTTACCATTCACCAAGACATCCTTCAAGCTCTTAAGTCCTATTGTTTCCCACTTTTTAGTAGAGCGCCCTTGGAGCAAGGCCAAAGGCTTTCCATTATGCTCTAAATTCCACCAAATGGAGCAGCTAGGATGCAATGCATTGCTATTATGGCCAATGAATGAGGCATTAGTGACATGCTTTTTAATAGTTTCCCAGCCCTTCCAAATGATTTTAAAAACCATAGAACCAACATGGACTATAGGATGCTTTGACATAAGCATATCATTGAAAGAAATTTTTTTCCAAGACTTTGCTTGCTTGGGAGTGCATAACTAAACATTGTTCCCGTTTAGTACTTTCTAGGGTTCATTTCTCTCTAGTGCCTTAAAAATACACTTATTGGCTGAAGCTATTCATTTCTTCTCTAGATCCTTTAGCCCAATTCCCCCTTGATCCTTTCCCATGCAATACTAATCCCACCTGACTGAGTGCTTCTTCCTTTTCCCCTTTCCATCTAACCTGAGGAAGCCTCTAATATTCTTTTGTATTTCTTTCAGTTGATAGCTATTGAAAAATCATACTCAACCATAATAGATAGAGTAGGAAGAAATAATCTTTTGGCAAACCTAAAATCTGCCTACTAAGGATAGGTATTACCTATTCCACCTGTCCCTCTTCTTATCAAAATTTTCCTTGATCCAAAGCCACATGTCTTTCAAACATGGACTAATTGCAAATGGGATGCCAAGGTATCTCACCTGTTTATTTGGGCCCACACTAGAAATCAAACTTTTGCAACCAATCAGGAGGCTTTTCTGACCATCCCAACATTATATATTTTTATCAAGATATCTTTGTGCTAGAGGCTTGGTAGTATAGATTGAGATTGTATAGCGAATTCTCCAAATTTTCCTCTTCTACTTCAACAAATAATGTTGTATCATCCACAAACTAGATGCTTGGCAATTCATTATTGTCTAGTAAGTGTAGCCCCCTTAATTTTGGAGTTGACACTGTGTCTCTAAGCAAGAAGTGTAGAGAATCATAGGCAATAAAAAATAGGGTAGGTGCAAGAGGGAAACCTTTCCTTATAGATCTTTCCAACATAAAAGGCTTTGAACATGTTCAATTAATGTCCGCTTGGATTGAAGCATCTTTCAACAGAGTGTTGAACATATTGAAAAATTGTAGAGGGAACCCAAAGGCCTCTAGGATTGTTCTTAGGAAGGCCCCCTCAACCCTATCATAGGCTTTTCCAAAGTCTAGCTACAAGATGGAAAAAAATTTCTTAGACACTCTAGACCATTCCATAGCCTCCCAATTGGTGATGAGGTTCTCTAAAATATACCTTCCCTTAATAAAGCTTGTTTAGGTATTATTTATGACTATTGGATAGATGTTGACTAGCCTTAACGCTAGAACTTTGGCCAGGACTTTATTGGAGTTTTGGATCACTTTAACATATCAAAGAAAGTATATTTTAAGAACTTGATCTTTAATACAAAGGTTCAAAGTAATTGTGAAGGATTGTACATTGAAGAGTAGATGAAATTTTGAGAGGATTGACTTAGTAAACATATTCTATACTATTAAGGTTCATTGAGTCTTAAATAATAGACATAAAAAATAATAATGTCTCTCGTGATAGGGTCTAATAAATATTTTCTTGTAAAAATGAAACCATGCTTTGTCACTAATTTTGAATGAGTGTGACACTAGATTTTATTATAGAACTAAGTTTATATTTATGTCCATAGAGTTCTATTGTAATTACATTGAATGAAGAGTTGTACTTGACCTTACAATATTTGCTTCAATAATTCTACATTATATGAGAAGATACATAATCATCCTATTAATAACATCTATCTATGCATCATGATTTGAAGATGAAATGTAATTTGTTTTGCATTTATGTCTATCGCTAGAAGATGTTATTTTAAATAATGGGTTAAGAATATACAATTTGTTTATTATATATTATGATGAAATACATTCCGAAATAAATTTATTCATTTTGAATTATGTATAGATTTTATTTCCAAATCTAAGATTATATTTGTTTAGCTTGTAGGAACCAACATCTTTGTGAATTTGTAAACTATGTTCCATGAAAATTAAGTTTATGGATCAATTAAAGTAGGAAAAGGAACATGTGCTTCATTTATTCTTGTTGGTTATCTTAGATATAGGATATGTAGTAGATTATTGATGTATTTGTAACATCATCTATGATACATGTCTAATATAATTTATTCATCAATATTTCAAAGGTCTATTTAAATAAAAAATGAGGTACAACCTTTTTGAAGTGAATTTTTCATGTCTAAAATGTATGCATTATTTTCACCAATGAAGCACACCGAATTATTACTCATGAGATAGTATTTTATTCAAGAAATATATTTTTTATTTTGAATCTTCTATGCAATACTTGACATAGTCTTATTTGATTCTTATAAATTCTAAAGTTGATTTACATATTTCTATCTCAATTTTAGTCTCTTTGGCACATGCATCAAGTTGGAAGAAGTGGTTTTGGATTAGGTTCTACTTAAATAATCTAGTAATCAATTTGTATCTTCATTCTTAAGCCCATTATTCAAGTGGAACCACTAAATCCATGTCTAATAGTCTAATGTAACTTTAATTACAATCTTATATAATCTATGTAGATGATCACATATTTTCTCAATACATTATGATTTTAATACTTATGTTCTTAAACAATTACATAAGGCTCTCTATACTAAACAAATTACTTTCTTATCATAATAATAAATGTATCATTACAATAGTAAATAAACAAATCAAATGATGGGTAGTCCAAATACATATTATCATACATTAATTAGTATTATTTTTTATTTATTTATAAATCAAATAACATAAACACTATAAACAAAAATTTACATTTTAACTTCATAAATTTTATATGTTATATGCTTATGTAGCTAAAAGCTACTTTAGAAAGTCAAAACATTATGCTTATAAAAAGACATAAAAAATCAATCTACTTTTATATCTATTAAATATTCATTTCGCACTCCCTTTTTATATTTAATATTTATCAATTTGTTCATATGTGTTATGTATCTTTACACTTGCTAAAATATATTCACACAACATTTTAATTATACTAAATATATAATTCATGATGTCAATTTATGGGATTAGTTTAAAGGAATGCATTATTCGAAGATAAGCTACTAATTACATTTTTATGTACCTTCAAATTGGAATTCGACCTCACAATTTTGTTCAAATTTATAATGGTTTGTTCAAACCCTCAACTTAAAGCAATAGGTTAGGATTCATGACCTAATAAGTAGTTGTATAAAAAATAAACAATTCTAAATATTTTTAATTTTTTAATAATTTTGTTCTCACTCAATTCTTAATTCTCAAGATCTATTAAGAATATAAATTATTATTGTTTTAATTTTATTTTAATTTTTTTATAAATGCTAATTATTATTTTCACAAGTTTTTATTTATTGTATTTTAGAATTATATAATATATATTTTCAAACATAATATAGTAATGTAAAAGAAATATAAATATCCAATTCAATTTAAAAATATGATTGTTGTCTATTTATTTGTAGATGAAACTTTTAAGTTAACGTATAGAATTGTATATTTAAACACAATCTCTAGGACATTATTAAAGATCTCAAATTATTCATTCACATTGTCATAAAGTATCACAAGAGTTTCAAATCAAAATGACCATGTATTTTAACTAGAAATGATTACTTTTCATACAAATTGTGAATAATGACATGGGATTTGACTTAAGGACAAGGAAATTTCAAATTCCAATTTTTCCATAACAACCCTTAAAAGGTCTTTAATAAAACCACTTTGACTTTGACTTAGGTATTACAATAGAGGAATGTAATTTGGGAGAACATAACTACCAAGGACAAAATTATAAATAAGGAAGTTAAAATCACACTTGAGATCTTTCCCAATTATTATGAAGAGATTAACAACACATTTCAAAAGGAACACATCAAATTTAAAGTTTACAATAAAATATACTCAAAGAATGTACCTTTAATGGGATCAAGTCATAACAACACTCTACCTTCACAAAAAACTAAATCATCGTTAACCTCTTAATTTAATTCAATATTTATTTATTAAATTAATAACTCTTTTTATATTAATATAAAAATTGATGAGTGTCTATAATAAATATTTATTTCTTTTGATGAATATAAAATTATAAAGGATAAAAAAATTCTCTTCAAATAATAATATATATCCATGAAAAAGATGAGACATAGTGAAAATAATACATTACATTAACAATAAGAATAGTTAATGGTCACTCATAGAAATTATTTTGAAGAAAATTTAACATGAATAAAATTCATTAACATTATAAAAAGATATTAGAGAGAAAAGAGTAGTACGTCCATATACCCTTAAAGCAAGTCTGAAATAATTTCCTTGCAATGTTAGATTCTATCACAACTTGTTTGATGATCCCATTATCTTTCTTGCAACATTATTTTTCCCATATATATACTTGTTTGATGATAAAATTAACATTGTTGATCTAATACATACATGTAATTAGGTGTTACTCTATCCCTCATATCTACAAACTCTAGCATCGATGTACACTCTTCCTGCCCTACAAAAATAACCTTTATGAGGAGCACAATGCCTATCCTCTGCACATAAACATAGACCTTCCAAAGCACAACCGTCCTTCTCTATAAATATACCTTCCTTTCCAATTCCCAGCAGTCCATCAGTCCACTCATTAGACAACAATCCCTCTAGATCATACTTTTGCATAGCTCTCAAAAAGTGCTCCCCTTGCCTATACTTGTTCAATACTCCCTGAAATGCAATATTGCGGTTCTTACCCCAGTGAGGAGTGCCTCCATACTTAAACAACCCCATCTGCTCAATCTCTTCAAGAATGTCCTCATTG